>JAHWFP010159179.1:0-34130 GCA_023313725.1 Lithobius niger | reverse complement strand
ACCTAAAATAAGATTGAACCCGGGAGATTTTTTGCGATAACATCGTATTCATGCTAGTCGTAGCGAAAATAAGGTGTTACATCTTGCAGATGCAGAATGAACGGAAGTCAATGCCAACTTAGTTCACAAGTTGCACAAGTTCCTGCGACTTTTGGATATGTAGCCTGGCTTTCATTAAACTGGAGCTACCTACCAACAACGTCAATCGTGGCTGGATACGAAGGTTTGTTGTTTTCATACAATTTTCATAATAAATTAGTTTAAATAGTGAATTATGTTGGAATTTGCAGGAGGGACGATTTAGCCAACTAAGTTCGTGAATAAATGAGAATAAAGGCATTGCCTCTTTCCGCGTTGGCGTTAAGCCTAACATCCTCCATGGACAGAAAATCGAATATTTTTACAGTAATTTGCAGTAACTCGGAATATCGGATCTACTTAGTTATCCCAATTAGTTTGGCTAAACAATCAAGGTTCTACTGTATATGGAAGTGGCCTCAATTGACTTCAGAGTGTCACATGTCTAGGACTCTGCAGACCTTGGCTGGTGCACTACTGTTTCCCTTGCCTGCCATGTGATAGCAGTACTGTGCGCGAAGACTGGAGAGACACTGGCAGGTTCTCATGGTTTTCTTCTTCTTGTTGCCAGTTCAGCATGTCGACGCACGATGTACTCGATTTGATGTCAAGAATAAACCGTCGTTTTGTTGACGACATTGGTGAAAAGATGTACTGAATGCATCCTGTGACCACAAACAATGTGATATTTGCGAAGTATATGCAAAAATGGAATTGTTTTGAAATATGAATAAATCTACCACATTTAAAGGAGATTTGTGTCACCAAGCATGAGTGCAGCCTCTTTTTTTTAAGTGAAATTCTTGGGAGTAAACTTGGAAGCAAACTAATGCTCATGTAGATGAACAGGTTCAATTTTGAACCTTACTCCATGTTTTGAAGGAGTAAGAAGTGTAGGGGCAAACCCTCTGGTTTTGAATATAAACGTCCCATTTTGACAAGTAGGACTAAAATAAATACAATTTGATGGACGCCAATTTCACTAATGAAGAAATTTTGGCCAGCGTTAAACAAATGTACATTGGTGGTAATGAAAACACTGGCAAAACGGAAAGGGAAAGAAGCCCCTGCATACATTCACAATCTGAACTCTGTTCACAGCAACTATGGGAGGCCACGATGTATGCCATGCCTTGCAAATATGGGAGGCTGTGATAGCTGTCAAACTAAAATCCAGGTAACAGGCAACAAGCAAGGATGTAACCAGACACCTAAATTGACCTTTGGAGGGCTTAATGGAGGCAGTAGGGACACTTGAAAATTAGCAAGACTGTGCGAGTATCTTTTTTATGGAGCGATAAGCCATTTGACTCTTCACAGCTAGTAAGGCTGCAGAAAAAAAATTATTGCTTCTAAGACCCCTTACTGCTGATCCGAAACCTTCCTGCGCCTTTGAGAAGAATGTGTTATTGTTAGCCGTCTAAAGCATTTCAGAGCAAAATGCAAGACATGTTAAGTTGAGCATCCAACTTTGGAGTCTTAAACTGCTCCATATTTGCAGTACTATGTTTTTATTTCCAATTTTTTGCTTTTTAAAATAGCAAACACTGTATATTGAAAAAAGTTCCTACAGAAGGACTTTTGACTTATGAAATAAAAATAAAAAGACTGGTTTCAAAATGTCAACATGCATACTCTGGAACGTAGCAGACATCATTTACTTACCAAGGAAAATACGTGAGATTCCAAAAAGACACGAACGTTTAGTACTATTAGCGAATTTTCGATAGTCACTTCTACTGTGGATAAAAAGACCAAGCTGACTATATTCTTCAGGCTTGCAATAAACACTTCAAACACTGCCACTTATTTACAGTCCATTCGATTCGAAATTGGCGCTAACTTGGCCTCAGATATTTACAAGGCAAATACCAGGTAGGTTCGCCTCATACTAGTGGTCACAATGCTCGTGCGATGCCTCCGTTATGTTGAAGGCCGTTATTCCATCTTTTCTTAGACGGTCTCTGTAACCAGCATCCAAAAGAAACTGGGTTGAAGGATCAGACAGTCCCTGGAAATTCATCAGCACGGCCTCTCTGACGTGGTGTTGAATAGCCAGGGATTTGAGGCCTCTCGGGTGTGAGTCTGCTTGAAGTTTGAAATGGCGCAATGTTTCAGTTCCTTCCCAATGAATGCGGTGTGAGGTGTCCATACGCAATAGGATTTTTTTTAACAGAGTCTAGAACTGAGCGGACAATATATCGTTCATCTGGCTTTTTCAAAGGTTTTGAGACAACAATATATCGTCGCTTAGGTCTAAAAGAGTTAACATTGTATGGAAAACAGCACTACAGAAACTGAACAATTCCTGAAACAATACTCTTAAATCCCATTCAAGAGAGATAACCAAGAGAAAAACAGAGCAAAAAAGAAGCTACGCTGGAAAAACAACTGTCTTGTTCTTAAGAATCATCAGGCAGTCTCTTTATCGAGCGAGCAAATAAATGCACAAACTTCATACAACTGAAGTACACAATATTTCTAAAATGATCTATTAACTCATTCATTCATTCAAAGCCCATAATAACGTGCAATTAATGTTTTAAATAAGTCCAATCGTGTAATGATGTGATCAACTATTCTGATAATGCATGCCAAGTAGAGAGCAGGAAAAAAATTGCAGAAAAAAAATTGCAGAAAACTGCACTGTGTTAACGATACTGATTCAGTTTTAAAAATTTTGCCGATAGGGATACCAATAAGAATAACCAAAATTTAATGCTCGATTTTTTTTACCAAGGGCGTAATTTTTTTTCAAAAGTCCAATAATTATCAAAATAAAAATTGTTTAAATAGTAGCCAACAGTTAAAAGATAGCTAGGAAGATATTCAGTGATTTCCTAAGCAAAACGACGCAAACCGCATGTCGTAATCTCTAACGGTTCTCGAGTAAACGATATTTTAGTAAAAAGCTGCCGATACTTATCCAAAACCAACACCACAAACATCGGCAACTGACCCGGCGATCCACTATCAGTATCGGTGCAGCCTTAGTGTTAACAGTTAGTTGTATATCTTTCCTGCACAACTGTTTACTTACCGTAAATCGTGTAATAAAAGCCCAGTTGAAGCTAAAGCCCACCCCCTAAAATGCTGAAAAGTCAAAATCATGGAATAGTGGAGTTAAAGCCCACACCTCAAATTGTTGTTTTTCTACGAAAAATTATCTAAAATTTATATGATAGTACCGCTAGCTATGTTTACTGGCCCCTTCTCCCTCCCTATAGTAATAGAGGACTCTTCCTTTAGCTCCTAGCACCTGCACAAGGTCTGAGCATCTCTCACCTAAGCCTTCCTTCTTCACAACAATTAAAAGAATGTAAAAATTGGTCTTTCAGAGATGGTTCAAAAGCTTTGAATTTTCTGTAATAAATGTCCAAAAAGGTTAGAAAATTGAGAATGCTTGTTTAAAGCCCACCCCCCTATTTTTGCAAAATTAACTGCATAAGCCCATGGGCGTTTAATCCACGATTTACGGTAGTCTGACTGATTTGAAGGTTGTATTGGCACTGCACAAAGGAGTTATGAATTCATGCAATGTACATGCCCAAGTATCAGGTTGTTCACATCATTATGCTTTGGACTTACTCAGGACAGGAGATGTACCTCCGACTGAAGCAGGTCCTGGTATATGGCCAGCTACAGCAGCAGCTTGTGCGGCTGCTGCTGCTTGTGCGGTTGCGGCCTGCTGTTGCATCTGACGATGACACTGCCGTAGATCAAAGACCTGAAAATAAAGGAGATTGCACAATAGCAAAGTTAAAAAGCTAACCAGATACCCAAACAAAAGCAGAATTTTTTTTTTAAATACAATAAAAGTTGCCGAGTAATTACTTAGTTGCAGAGTATTTGGATCTTTTTACGTGAACAATAAAAAGATCAAAAGATCCTGCTATGCAATAAACCACCCGAATCATACGGTCTCGTGCACCACCACAACATCAAAAATGTTCATTACAGATCTTTTAACAACTTTTGGTAAAAAAAAAAGTCGTACTTAGTGCATGTTAACATTCCCAACTTCAAGAACGACGATTTTGGACTAATATCCTTGCCCATGAGCTCCCATTTAGCCACATAAACTAGTGCAATTATCAACACTAAATGAAGCCCGTCCTCTGGACAGGTGGAATAAATATGTGGTTTTGTCTGTCATGTGTATGTCCTTGCTTCATCAAAGTAAGTTTCTTTAATCACAATTTTTAGAATAACAATTTTAGACTAATATCCTTACCCATGATACCCTATATAGCCACGTACTTTAGTGATCTACACTATAACTGCTTTAAATAAATACGGATGCAAGCTTATTTACGTTGCCTTTTGGACTTGTATGTCAGACTGCCTGAGCGGGGAATCGAACCCAGGACCTTTGAAATCAAAGGCCAGGGTCCTACCGCTGAGCGATACTGACATGGTCCTGGGTTCAATTCCCCGCTCAGGCAATCTGACGTATAAGTCCAAAAGGCAACGGAAATAGGTTTGCATCCGTATTTATTTCACCAATCTCGAGCCCATTGGCTTTCCGCCCTGTTTAAAACTGCTTCAATCGTGTTAAAAGTGGTGATTTTTAGTAGCATAAATCATCCAGTTAATTACCCTGTCCGTGGTAAGGTACATGTCCACAATTTCTTTAATTTGTGGTTTGTCGTAGGCTGTGTAATGCCCCCTCCCCTTTTTCTTTAAGGTATACAACAAAATTGTTTTGGCTTACACGCGAGACTGCAAACTAAAGCACTAGGCAACCAGGCATTTTATTTATTTTATTTAACTGAACACATTTCTTTGACATGTAAAGTTCCAAGTTTTAAGAGGATGCTGTCAGTCTCCAAAAATGTATTTTGCAAATACAGTGCTGTATGTTAATTTTGTCATCTAGCACACAATGTTTCTTTTGTTAGTTACTGCTAGACGAATTCTCAACAGTTTGTGCTAGAGGCTTGAACTTTGCACCATGTAATGGTGCCATGGGAAAAAAAATGAATGGACACATGCGCCATTGCCATCCTAATGTTTTCGGTTCTAAGTGTTTAAACTAGATAGGGTTGGAGGCATCAGGAATTTCGGAAAATAACCGGTGACGAACGAATTGCATCAAAAGCTTACACATATTTGTGTCATCATAATTTTATTTTCATCAAAATGATTTTTTTGAAAACGAAAAATAAGTTTAAACTTTGAGGAACGGAGTTGCAACGGTTGGTGCTCCACTGCTCCATGATGCTGACTGGTGCTCCAATAGTGAAGGCTGGTGCTCCACACGGAGCAGCAGTTACTATGTTAAAAAATGGCCTGTTTCTGAGCTTGAAAAATAAAAGTAATCTCGTTTCGCCGGACCACTTTCAGTAAATAAATATAAAATCCGCAAGAGAAATATTTTTTTTATATTTTGCGTGGCCTGAAAGCTAACTGTAGCAGACGATCGCCATTATGAGTGGCCTTGTGAGAATAAAATAACACTAATTGAGAAATTTAACTGGACCTATTATTATTTAGGACAACTTGCATTAATGTCTAGTATGGAAGTCAAGAAAAAAATTGTTTTCTCTTTGTATAATATTTTCACCAATGAAAAAGGTTCAACAGATTCTAAACTTGGCTAGAGCATGAAACCAGGGAGCACTGCCACACTTACTCTACAGTACTATGCAAATTAACAATAGTGACAATGGAGAGGCTTGGACGTGAGGCACAGAGGAAGGCGATGACGGCGAAAGATGCTGCTGACCGCAAGGGATGGATGATGCCGTGGAGCGGTTCGGAGCTGCCGAAGTTGATGGACGATGCGGGGAGGGCAAAACTTCAATGCTTGGGTCTTCAGGCGGAGGGCTGTCGGGTGGAGCCGGAGATCTTTGTCGGGCTGGTGAGTTCATGGTTGCTAGGTCTGACGAAAGCGCCACGAAAGAGTGGCGAAAAATCTTGGGCGAGAAGCGTCTTCGAAAGAGGCTGCAGAGGGCAAGAGGCTTCTTCCCGGCAGAGATCTTAAGGGCGAAAGACTTCTTTCGGGCAAATGATCTTGAGGGCGAGGGCTTCAACCGGGCGAAAGATCTGAAGGCGAAAGTTTGCAGGAGAGTGTTCTGGAGCGACGGTATTCGACGAGAGCTTGAGGAAAAGAGATGGCGGCCATGCCCAGGCCGAATAGTTGCACACTGGCCGTATCTTGAGAGCGAAAAACCTCAAGACCTAAAGAGCACCCCGGAACTGAATGCAATTAAATTTACAGGTACCGTAGTAGAAATTTTCGCGCCTACGACTAAAGATACAATTTTTATTTTCAGAAGTTCCATTCAAGCCGAGGAATGGAAAATAACTGTATTTATTCCAGAATACTGTCCAGAATTAAATTTTTGCATGATAGACTTCTACAAACAGCATGGTGGGCGGTTGCTGTCATCGTTTTCTGTGTAGTTGGTGGATGCCTTGCAAATGCCATTAATTATCTTCTAGTGCACTGTGAGTGGTCCAAGTGAAGACAAATCAACTGCTTGGGAGTCACGTCTTGGAAGAAAATGTGACGGAGGTGGTCAAACATTATTACACGGCAGCCTGAAGATTTCTTCCAGGGAAACTTGAATGTTGATGGCTGTTCTTCTGATGCCGTCAGCTTAGGAACATTCATCCATATGTTCATAGGCGAATCAAAAGACAGAGAGTATCCAGGAATTGATCAAAGCTGGAGGAAAAGAGATGACTGGCTATCGGCATAACATCATTTATGGAGGGCCTGCGCGCGCTGGACTCGCACATGCGCAGGTGGGTGTCTGAGCTGGGCATATCTAGAAAGTTTTAATTCCTCCAGTGAAGCGAGCACTCAGGAACTGAATGCAATTAAATTTACAGGTAGTGGATATTTTCCAACCGGCAATTAGAAAACACAATTTCATGTCCATTTTGGCGACGATGCCAACAATAACATCGACTTAAGGTAATAAAAAGATGATATTGAATTAAATTAACCGAAATAAACCGAAAATATACGTTCCAAAATACCTAATTCAATCGGAGTTACGCCTCCGATGTACGCAATAAGATTTTTTTTTTAACAGGGCGCAAAACTCGGCTGAAGTGGGCGAACGATATATCGTTGTTTCGGCTTTTTTGCAGCGGAATTGCAATGACGATACATCGTTGCTTAGGCCTAAAAGGGTTAATCCCAGAAGAGCACTGGTGTTTAGGAAGTCTGTGATCTATAAAGTTGGAGTCAGGGGATCAGTCCTGTTTTTTCCACAGCACAAACGATGCCAACGTAGTCTTCGCATATCTTGCGTGACAATCCTTGGGTACAGCAGACGATGCAGACAATAATGCAACAAATTTAATTGGGAATGGTATTTCAGGATAAAAACGGAGGCAGCTAAAAACTGTACATTGGTATACACTTTTTATGGGTGGAACAAAAGAGTGTAGGGATTCATGCACGCTGGTGATTAAAATTCAAACAGGAAAAAAATACATACTTTGATGTAGGCACTCGGGTAAATTTTATGCACAGCATCTCCCGGTGCCCGGCCTGCTTCCCGGTCCAGGTAGTAACTTTGGACAAAAACGCTGTGGTCACTGAGGCACCGAAGCCATACATCGCCTTCACCGCGAAGATCAAGCTGCACGCCTTTACCAATGTGCAACCTGTAAAGTCCATAAGGCTTATAACTTATTCAGAAAATATGTCGTTTACAACTCTTTTAAGCAATTTGCTACCTTGCTCGTTCGCTTTGTTCTGTCCTATGAACATTAGACAGTGCCCCTAAACAGAAGCGGTCGCCACCTGATGGGTCAACATAACCATCTACCGTAACGCTCCTACAACTTGAAGGAACCTTGAATGTTTCTCCAACTTGAGTGTCGAGTTCAAAATATGCAATAGAGCACCAATACTCCGGACCTAAAAAGAAAAAAAATTTTGCTGTAACTGATAAAAATACATTAACATTATTTAATAATGATATGTTACAACCGACACACACAAATGGAAGTGGGTGAGTTAATACGGCTCAGCCAATATCGACAATGACATCAGTATCGGCACTCAGTAACCTTTTTGGCCTCCGTGTGCGCTCCTACACTGATGTCGTCTGCTTCGAATTTGTAACCGACGCTCGTCGCGGCCTCCCGTATTTGGTGGGCAGCATACTCTCAAGCTCATCTAGCTTCCACTTCCTGCCAAGCTGTTGCTTCAGGTCGTTGCCAATGACGTTTTCGACCCGGGGAAATGTTGGCCCTTAATATTCATTAGCGAAACACCACCGATTTCATGCAGTCGAATGGCAATTGATTCTAAGCATCTCAGATACCTATCATTTTTAGAATTCGACTTCACAAGTGTCTCAGCTTTTTCCCATCCAATACTATGCTTAGACGCCATGAAGTGAGCTGCGATGCCGTTAACTTCTTTTTGTTTCTCACATTGGACAACGATGTAGGAGCACACGGAGGTCAAAAACTTTCGTCGTAGTGCCTGAGGATGGTGGCAGCCAGCCACCGAAAATTAGCTGGACATTAAAAAGTGTCCTCGTTGTGAAAATGAGATGATATTTTCTACATAATTCCAGTAATTATGACTCTAATTGTGACGAGAACTTTCACAGTAAGGTAACGAACGATGTTTTCTTAGATGACAGTTGTCTTTATCTTCAGGTTGATGCGTGATTCGTGGATCACGGTGGGGACTTGATGTCTGATTCTTGCCTTAGTTGTTTGAAGATTTTCTCGTCAAGTGAGTGTGTAAACACAAGTGAGACGAGGCGACAACAGTCGTCTTTATCTTTAGGTCGTTGCGTGATTTGTGGATGACGGCGGAGATGTTGTCTTGGGACAAGTTGTCTGTTTCTTGTTTTAATTACTTCAAACTTTACTCATAACGTGAGAGTTAGTCACGAATGAGACGGAATGACGGTGGTCTTGGTATTCAGGTGGATGCGTGATTGGTAGATTGTGGTTGAAAGAAGCTGTCAGGGATCAGCTGTCGGATTCTTGGCTTTAAATGCTCGAGACTTCGTTCATGACGTGAGAGTGAGACACGACGGGAGGGACGACGATGATTGTCTTGATTGTTCGTTTGTGTCTTTGCTAGCTTGCTTGCGTGCCTGCTTGCTTGTTTGGTACCTTGCTTGTTTGTTTTTTTGCTTGCTTGCTTGCTTGCTTGTTTGTTTTCGTGCTTGCTTGTTTGCTTGCTTGCTTGTTTCTGTGCTTGCTTGTTCGCTTGTTTGCTTGTTTCTATGCGAGTTTGCTTGCTCGGTTGCTTGCTTGTTTGTTTGCTTGCTTGCTTTCCTGCTTGTTGGCTTGGTTGCTTGTTGAGATTTTCGACGCTGTGTGAGTGCTAGTCACGTTTAAGACAAGGTGCAGATTGTATTAATGTTCATGATTTTAGCATGAAGTGTGTTTCGGATGAGGCAAGTTGCTTGAGACGAGCTGTCAAGGCTGACGTTTTGAACTTGGCTTGGCTAGGCTGGAAGTGGCTTGAGCAGAGGTCAGATGAGAGCGAAACGTTTGTTTTTCCCTTCTTGTGATTTTATTCTTTTCTTGTCAAAGGGAAAGGCGGTTCGAGAAAACCTTGGTTTGAAGTTGTCCACGATGAGAATAGGATTGCAGGTGGGTGGCAGAAGGAGGCTTGAGGACTTGATGTAGGGAGTCACAAGTGAGTCGTGCTTGAAAAGGGGCGAAGCGGCTGGCTGGAAGGCTGGTGCGTAGGCGAAGCCGTTCCCGGGCATTGGCGAAGGCGTGGGTCTAAGACGTAGGCGAAGGTGAAGGCACAACGGAGCGGTGTCTTCGAAGGGTTAAGGCCTGGTGCGGTGTGAAGTCGATTGATGAAGACGGCATCGGTTGTTATGTTGCTAGCAGCCGGAAGGAAGTACGTCCATGGTGGCGTACGATCCGATTGTGAATGGCTGGGAGATTCTTGAGGTTGGATGCGAAGCGGCAGGACTGACCAAGAAATGGTCGACGTCGTGTTGCGATTGTCGAGAGCAAGTTGTCGCAGTTGCTTGGCGGCAGAGGTGAGGGCGAAGCGGGAGGAGGAATGTGCGCAAGTGGTGCTGGAATTAGGTAATCAGGAGGCGCAAGCCTTGCGGGCGAAGGCGTAGCCGTCTTGGGTGAAGGAAGTTTGGTCAAGATTCACGATCTTGTCATACAACAAATCGGTGAATGAGCGGTAAGGAGGCCGACAGCCAGGTGACGCTGGTTGGTGAGATGATGGCGAAGGCGAAGCCAAGAAGATGGCGAAGGCGTAAGGCGTAGTCGTAGGTAAAGCTGTTGAAGGAGTTGTAGCCGAGGAATGCAGAGGCGAAGTGCAGGAGCGTTTGAGAGATGGACCAGATGAGTCGAGCAAACGTTTCGCTGCAGGGTTCGTAGAAAGGATCCAGGTCTTGGTGTAAATGGATGAGTTGGAGGAGGAAGAAGAAGATGGAATCAATTTGCCTTTGTAGTTGAATTTTTTGATGGCTCGATCCATGAGAGCATGGACTTGTTTCGAAGACAAGCGGCTTCACATGGTAAAAACTTCGGGAAGAGTGCAAAGAGGCTGAGAAGAGGTCCAAAGAGGCGTCGATCGGGGTAGAGCGGTGAAGGCCCGTTGATGCAGAGGCGAAGATTTGTGCGAGTGAAAGCGTAGAGGTAGGTCTCAAGGAAGGGGAGATCAGTTGGTGAGAGCAGCTTAGGCGAAGCTAAAAAATCCGGCAAAGGTGGGCCAGAAGGCGAAGGCGAAGCATCCACAAGGATGTTGGAATCCGGGGACGCAGGGCTTGCTAGCAAAGGCGCAAGCACTTATGGCGAAGGGTGCCTTGTTGAAGTTTGTGATCTTGCCATGGAGAACACCGGCAAGAGAGCCGAGAGCGAAGAGGGCAAGGTGGGAAGCCACGGAGTCGAAGGCGAAGCTAGGCAGGTGGCGTAGGCGAAGCTCTTCAGAGGCGAAGGTGAAGCTTGTACACAGAGAAGCGACCATCGCGGTCGGCTGAAGGAAAAAAAAAATGGCAGGCTGGCCTCGCCTGAATACTTTTATAAGAGGGGTCGCGCACGCGCAGACCGGGTTATGCAGCTGGCCATCTAGTGACGACTTTTCTAACCTTTAGAGAAGCATCCCTCAGGAAAGGAATGCAAAAACACAGGTAATCTATGATTCCGAACGGCAACTAGAAACAAAATTATATTTAAGCTTGACTGTATTGTGATTAAGTACACACATTTTTTTACTGGCAATGGTGCACCTTCCAGATCGACTTGTGTAAGCAACTCTTGTTGGAGGTCTATTGCTTTCTCAATAATTCTTCAAGGATGACAGCAGTTCAAATTAATTGAAGCATTTTTGAATTTAACTAAACTGATATAAACTGCATTCAAAAGCTTTCCAGACTGCTAAAAATGACACAAAAGAGTCTATCAAAAAAATAAATCTCGCTTGGTTGTGGGAACCAACGCAAAGATCACACCGTTACATTTCACAATATCCTTTCTTTACCACGCACACACAGTGATAGTCACTAAAATTGTTCAAATTTAAGAAAACAAGTACATCATTTTATTTTTTCAAGATTTTACTTTGGGAGAGGCGGCTACTAAACATGCAAGATAGATGCAGACTCTATTTTTGGTCCCCTTCTGAGTAAACTGAGCCTGTTGTGTTGTCAAGAGAAGCAGTGTGAAAACAAAAATGGTACCAACTGTTGGCCGATTGCCAGGTTTGCCATTGACGGTGTCATTCCTGACGCGACAAATGAGATGTAACGAAATTTTGAAGGAGGAAAGAGATGTTCTGTGAACCCACAGGCCGTACGTGAAGAGTCAGCGGTATGGAAAATTAAAGTTTTGACACAAGACAAGAAACCATACAGTAAATGTATACAAATTTAGTTCCCTCTTCCCATTATTTTGTTATTAATTTAATCCTAAATGTTTAAATGTCGACTTCTGATTAAACACTAGTACTTAGGCCTACTGGCTACTCAGATATCTGACATGTTCGGCCAATTACCATTTAGATGCGGAAATTTACGGTAAACTATTCAAATATCACCTTTACTTTTCCTCTACCATACCCTGATTGCCTAAGTTTTGCCCGACACTATTCAGGAATGCGTTCATCAGGTTAACATGATACTTTCCTTACATTACTGCACTTTTACTTTTGTGTTTCTAACAAGAATTGTACAATGCACATGATGTTACAGGAAATTTCAAGAGTAATCCATGACTGAAGCATTTTTCTAATTTTTCAAGTACTTTACCAAGCCTGAAAATTCATTTTTCTTTTTCAGGATATGTCAAGGTTTTCAAGGACGAATATGAGTCCAGCTAATACGAGTTTTCTATGTGCAAGACTAAAAAGTTTTAGTACGAAAATAAATATGTATCCATAGAAAAATATAAGTCAATCACCATGAATAGTTCTTTGTTCATGGAACATTTATAATTCAAATGGTGACGAAATTAAAAAGAAAACTGTACTGTAAAAAAAATTTAAAATTAAATTTAAAAATTAATGTCAAAACCCCTACTATACCTGGTTGATTAGACAAAGTGCCCTGCAATGCCATATCATGTTGAAGTTGATGATGGGGCCCTATAAAAAATACAAGCAAAAGTTGTTGAAAACTCATTGAACCACTTCAATGAAAAGACTAGTTACACGGGACAGCCAGCGTTCCAAAAGCTTACATTTTTTACACTTAATTCATATTTCTATACCAACAATCAAATTCCAACATCTCAAGCTCCTTAACAATAGTGACAGGTCAGGTGCAACTGCTGATATTCAGCACCAGTTCTGAGCACTAGCTCTGAACAATCATACAACCAGTACTTAACGATAAAGCTGTGCTCTGCAAACAATCATGAGAATGTGTTCCACTAATAAAAAAAGAAAAAACTACAATCAACACCAGTACAACAAACCTTGAGGCAGAGCGCTGGCAAAAGTTCCAAGATTCTCTGTATCCCACATCAACCAAAAACAACAACCTTCTTCACCCAAAGAGTAAAATAATAAAAGTGATGACAATTTTTTCCTAGTGCTTGACGGGAGGGGACTATGCTTTGGACATGCCGGCTCAGATATTAGTAGCTGATCTATTTTTATAAATTCTTAGTTTTCCAGCTCACATCCTGACCATCCCGGTACAGTATCCTAGTTACCAAGATATGGAACTTTTGCCAGCCCTGCCATGAGGGACATGCAAACATATTCATTATAGGCAAAAGTTTCTTAAACCTGAAAAATAATAGCATTCAATCAATTAAAACAGTTTTGTACAAAAACTGTTCATAAACACTGAAAATTCTTTTTAAATAAGTTTCTTATGACCAGTGTCCTCCGTATTAAAATTCCTCTTGTGGGGCAAGTTCTTAATTCCCTCGTTCATTGACGGAGGAATTTGGAATCATCAACAATTACTGCTCTTAACAACGAGACCTGTTGTTGTAACAATGAGATGTTGGAATCAGTAGTTTTATCACATGACAGCCATTCTCGTGCCGATATGCACTATGGCTCGATGTTGAGTGTCTTGGCACTCTTAATAACTTGGATGTTCTTTACTTGACGAAAGGCTGTCCTTACAATTCTCTTATGTCTTTTGAGTTTCAAGCAGGTCTAACAAATTTATGCTCTGCTCTAATGGCATACTTTATGTATACATATGCATACAAAAATGGCATACTTATGCGATGTTTCCAAAATGCAGCAGTTTAATGCATCAATTAAAAAAAAATCCTTGCTTCCACGGTATGGTTTCATTTCAACCTTCCAGTGGTTTTTAACTGTCTTTCTTAAGAGGTGTTTGGACAATACAGTAGTTTGGCTACATGCAAAACAAAGAAATGACACCATTATTTGGGTAGGATGTTTTAGTACAGTGTTTTAACCTACTTATTTATTTATTTTATTTATATAACAATAATAATAATAATATTAATAATAATAATAATAATATTTGTCGCTATTGCAACAGGTCTGGCAAGAACCCTAGGAAAGATCACTGACAGCCAGCCTAAATTGAAAAGACAATTACATAAAGTGATAAAAGTATGGCCAGGTGAAGGTAAGGGAATAGGTAAGGGGACACGAATGCCTTACCCCCTAGGTTAGACCTGCCAGGGACTCGAAGGTCCCCGATGGCATCGCCAAAAGTGTTGGACAAGGGAGATGTAAAAAAAAAATAATAATAAAAATTATTGTAGTGGCAGTCCGCCAAAAACTCGATTTTCACTTTTTTTTCTTGCGGTGATCATCGTAGGCCTACACATTAGCCGTGCACCAAAAGTACCTCCACTTCAAATGGCTGTATCTCACTGAATAATGGACCAAAACGACTGAATTTTTCACCGTTTAATAGACCAACACTTTATCTTTCATCATACGGAAACAGATCCGTAAATTTGTTCTCTTATAATTTTTTATAGCCTTAAGAAAAACTCTTAAAATTTGCCGTAAGCGCACGCAGCGCTAGTCGTCATTATCGCAACTCCTGTATTTACTGTAAATACTTTGATTTCTTTTCGGCATAAAGCCAACCAGTTTAGTGTTTATTCTAGGGGGACCAAGTACAGGCATCCCAGTGCTATGTGTGTGCTTATGATACATGTTTATTATAAGTATTTATTATTTTTATTCTGAACAGCGGTGAAAATCTCTGTTGACCATGAAAATCTTATTTACCATAATTTATTTTGCGGCTGCAAAATAACTATGAATTAATACGTTCAAGCATTACATTAAGCTGGTATATTTAATCTTTTGCCTACTGCTTTTAAAGCACACTATTAACGTAATTTTTCCCATAACCTCTACTGACCCCGGCATTGCTTATTTACTATTAGGGACGGTGTATACGGACAGCATCTTGTTTTATTTCAGAGATCTCAGTTCCCAGCCATAGTGACCAATAATTTGTAGCCTTCAACTTCGAAATACAGTATTTGTTCTATTAAACCGTTTATTTAATTTGAGCTGCAAGCTCCACTCCCCCCCCCCCTTCCTTCAATAGTTGTGGTGCCTAACATCGCAGTTTTCGATTAAAACTTGTTCACGTTTTGTATTTCCCATGTGCTCGTAGCAAAACTCTCGAGTACAGCTTTAATTCAAGCCCATCCTTGTATAAATCCGTTAAAAATTCAGCCAATTATAGTCAAATCAACTTCTTGTCTCAATGACCGTTTCCATCAAGAGCTATCAATCCATTCCAGAACCCCAAAACCTCAACGGCTGCAGTGGTCCCGGATTCAGCCACTCAGAGCTCAGAAGCTCCAGCCAATCAGTGTAAATCCCATAGTCTTTCCTTTTTTTTTCAAGGTCAATTCAGAACGTTACAGTTCCCTTTAAAGCCCTCACGTGGTGCAGCTTGTCTCTGGAGAAAGCACAGAATTCCCTCCTCTAAGGCAGCCTGTCTCTCCTGCCGCCAAAACGTGCAGTCATCGCAGACGTCCGCGGTTTCTCCCCCCATAAAAGCAATTGCCCCAATGCATTCGACAGCATAGCTCACATCAGACTTATACAGAGACGATCACACCGAAGGCTGGGATGGAGATTCCCAGGTCTGTCAGTTGCCATGCCGGGCAAAGTAGTGGTTTAGGTAACTAGTTGTACTTTTAACTTAAAATCTTTAGGAAACATTATTCTAAATTTTTAAACTTAAATTTGATGCTAACTCTCACTTAGAAGATTTTTATGATGGACTCTGCCATCGGCATTCCTGAAAACTGTCCATCATAATTTAAGGGTTTAAGGTCCCATTTCAAAAAACTGGATTTTTATTTCTTTCGTAATATTAATACACTTTTTCCACTACTCGAAGCACAATCTGTTGTTTCGCTAAATTTTCGGAGATGGATCTCCTTCTTCAGAGTGTTGACTAGCATCGATACTGATAAAATCTACACGCTGTCTCCGGTTTTTAAATATGGCATCTTGTGCGCATACCACTTTTCTTTATACGCTAGTCTGGCTCGCTGCTTCCACTCATCTTCCAGTTTCTTGGTCAGCTTTGGATGCACTAAACTATCGATTTCGGTGTATGTTGGCCCCGTTTGGTTCATAAGTGGCACTCACCGACGTGTTAGCCTGGTTATTGCCAGTGACTCTCGTGCTCTGAGGTGGGTCTCATTGGAGATGTTGTACTTTAAAGCAACTAAAGCATCCCCTACTGTAGTTATCACTGGTGGTAGGGTCAGCAGTAGGGAAGTGCGATACTCGAAAAACTCGAGCCGAGCCGAGTATGAAACCTATACTTGAACTCGGCTCGCTGCTCGCGTCCGTACTCGAAAAACTCGAATCCGGCAAAAATGCGATAACTTCGTCAATTTTTGACCGATTTTGACATTCCAATATACCAAATCGATCGTCTCGGCGAGAGCTTTCCAAGGGTTCAAAGTAAAAGTCAATAACTGAAACTATTTTCAAGTTATATCCTTAAAACTGGAAGACCATGATCCACAGTCGTTGTTTTTATTATCTTAACAAATTAAAGAGAAACTTGCAAACAAAATATTTCCATCTAATACTCGAACTCGGCTCGATACTCGATTCTTCTGTTGCAAACTCGACTCGGTTCGGCTCGGCTCAAATTAAAAATTTTCTACTCGCACATCCCTAGTCAGCAGGCTCTGGGGAATGAGCATAGGCTAACGAGGCAGAGAGGATATGAGTGCAATAAAACTATGAGCCAAAGGTCCAGCGAAGCGAAGATGTTCAGCATTTAGCTCATCGGGACCAGCGGCCTTCATGGCAAGAAGTAGGTGACCAACTTCGGCGGGATTTATTTCCGGTGCGGGGTGGCATTTAACGATGCCGCTGGAATCAGTTGTGCTGCCTTCGCTGGCAGTTTCCTCGCGGGGTGTCTCGGTGAAAATATTTGCGAACCTGTTCTTCCACATGTTAAATATAACACCAGGGCCATTAGCTCCATCAATAGATGGTCTCGTAGCACGCCTAGTCTGTCGAACAGCTGACCAAAAAGCAACATTGTCGCGTGCATGTAGTGTATCCTGAAGTGTGGCAGCAAGGAACCACGATCGTTCTGGCGGCACCAGCGCAGGGCATCCTTGAAAGTCCGTGTAATATCACGGCGTGCTTCGTAACTGGCTCCAGTCCTAGGTCTGCCATCATGGACCCAGGTGGAATGGGCTTGCAGGTGGCTGTGTAGTGTCCTTTGATGTGGTCATTCCATCCAGGTATTCGGCGTGCACCATTGGTGGGTGGGCGACTAGGCAGCGTCTGATGGGCCGCCTCGGTGAGGACTGCAACAAGCAGGGCAGCCTCTCTGTCAATGACCTGAAGGTGAGTGTGGCGTTTACACCTATTATCCCTACAGGTCAATCCAACAGATGCCTCAAAATGAATAAGAGCATTCGAGACATGTTCAGCAAATGCTCTTCTGTGCTCAATTGTTGTATCTCTCCAACGTATTTTCAAGTGGTTTACCCAAGGAACATCCAAGGTAGGTAGGTAAGTGTTAGCAGACGGTGGCGCAAAAGGCAAGCACAAGGCGATACCCAAAGGAAGATGATCGGAGCCCAGGGTACATTCGTCGACCCATATCTCAATTACTGCATCAGCCATCTGTGTCGTCCCGTAGATGTGATCCAGCCAAGACTTGACGTCCTGGGAGTCACTGATGAACGTACAGGTGTCTTCCAGCAACATGCTATCAAGGAAGGTCAGGCCCATGCCCACAATCCCTCGGCAACCAACTCAGAGAAATGACAAGCCCTTCTGAGGTCGGCATTAAAATCTCCAACAACCAGGATCAGTCAGTGTTTACTACCTGTATAAATATTTCAAGCTCGCTAAGAACTAGCATGAGCTCTTCATAGGAATCCTCAGCATGCTTGTGTTAGATAGTGGCAATGGCAAAACGCATCCTCTCAGAAATTTGGAAGGGCAAACCTAATACCCTAGAGCTGTTAAAAGAATGAACTGTAGGGCGACCAGGACATAGGGACTTTATAACCACAATATAGCCGTGCCACCGTACGGACGCCTTCGATGGACGGCAATGGAAGTGTCCACCGCATGGAATTCACTGTGAGTACCGTTCACATGGTCCAACTCGTAATTCCAGGTTGCAACTTTTAACTTGTTGAATTATAAGCAGTATCTACAGTGATATTTGCTTGTTTGCGCCTACGCCTACCAGTGAATTTATTTTTTAAGTTTCATGTTGCATGTAGTTTGCCAGCAACAAAAAATTGCTGTGAAACTCAGAGGGGATCACATAAAAAGGCTGTTACTTAACCATGTCTGAAGATGGTGACAGTGTGCTGCAGGGCAGTGAAATCAGAACTAGTCATCTGCATTTATTAAACATTGCTATTGATTAAAATGGAAATTTTAACAAAATTCATGGAATTACAAAGAAAACAAGCACCATAAATCGCCTATTTAACAGCCATGGCATAGCTACGGCCCACCCCCCCTAAATTGCTTTAAGGTCAGAAATTGTGAAATTACTTAGTTACAGCCTGCCCCCTCCCCCCAAAAAAAAATTATCATTTTTCGTCTAGAAATTGACAACAGCTTCACACATTTGAGAAAACTGTTTTGTCCCCTTAAATCGTGGGTTTTCTGCAGCAAAATTCATACATAAAGAAACTAATAAACTAAATTCATGAATAAATGCGAATAAAAGCACTGCATTAATACTAGACTGAACCCAGATCATGTACGTGAATGATCGCATAAAGGCTGAATTTTCCGCGATGGCGTGAGGCCTAAACACCCTCCCTGGACAGAAGCAAGATTTGAAATATAGAGTACAACTTTGTTACGGCCCCCTCCCCATTTTTTTTTTTAGCGAATTTATTTTAACAGCCTACGGGCATTTAATAGGCGATTTTCAGTAAAAGCCTACATTCCGTTAATGTCTTACTATATGTACTCACAGTATCCAGGGTGTTGCGGCCTGAGTTGACCGTCTGGAACACTAGGCGGTGGTACCATAGACTGAGTGTATGTCAGCGTGTTACTGCCAGTCCATGTTGCTGTCGCAGCTAAATAAAACAAGTAAACACAACACTTGTTTACACAAAACCTTTCGGGACTTTTGAAACATATTGGCCGTAGGGCAGGTTATGTACTTGCTAAAAATGACTACAGTATTAGAACTCTCAATAAACTACGCAAAAGTAGTAAAGAGCATGCTAAGCTTGACAGCAAAAAAATCAGTAAAGAACGTAGGTTAAGTTACCAAGCTGACCTTGAGGCACTACTTGAGAAAAACTATACAATGGTGCATCGGAACATAAAATACGGTTTTAAAAACGTCACGAAATCTACCATGAAAGTTCGAAGACGTAGTAAAGTAAACATGCACAATTTCAAAAACGACCATTTTGCCGGCCCTCTTGGCTGACCGGCTAAAAATGGTTTCTTTTGCCTGGGAAAACATATATAACCTGTTAATTTAGCATTCAATGGACGTGTCTCCCTGGAGGTTTCTTAGCTGTGTGTAGCTGCCTGCTCGGTAACCATACCGCGCGCGTTCCTGCTCTATAAAAGCGAGCGCGCAGATGCTTTCGACATTTATTTTCCACTCAATATGTCAGCCGGTGACTCGAGAGGGGAGGCAGGGAGGGTGTAGCTTATGTATATTTTCCTAAGCAAAAGAAACCATTTTTAGCCGGCCAGGCAGGAGGCCGGCAAAATGGTCTTCTTATAGCCGCTGGAAAACATCATAACCTGTTAATTTAGCATTAACAGGAGACCTCGTCAAAGTTCGGTGGCGGGCACCGCCTTGACAGCACCCTGGTATACGGGCAGGCTTTCCCCAAAAAAATTTGATAAATTTCGCACTTTATTCAGAACAGGTGATGAAACAGGAATTTGGTTTCGGAGAAATTGTCGGCCCTGAAAAGGACTGTTGTTTTGGTTTTGAAGGGTAGTGCTTCCGTCTTGATGGTGGCTTGCTTCCGGCTTGAGGAAGGGTTGCTTTTGCTTCGATCTGAGTGTTTAAGGAGGGTTGACCACAGTCCTGGCTGCGACGATCGGTCCCAGCCAGTCTAGTTCACCTGCTTCTCTTGACATGTCCCTGAGGTAGTGAGACGTGAAGGTGGAGGTGTTCCGCCAGGATGTGTCGTGTTGGGATAACATTGTGGTGAGGCCAAGATGTTGATATTGCTCGTAGCTCATGTGCTGTCACGCTCATGTTCTCATCAATGCCATCATTGTTGTCGTATGATGTGTGGAGTGTTTTCTTTATCCATTTTGATATTAATGCAGCCGAGGTTTCCCCAGAGGATGAATCGACGGGTAGGAATAGTTGATTTCTTCCTTTCCGTGTTTCCTCATGTGTTGTCCGTGCTACATAAAATTGTAGAGCACGTACCGGACAGAGTTGGCGTTTATGTTCATTTCCCAGGATGTTTGCGAGTGCTGGGATGATAAGAGGTTTCGATGGTTCAGAGGGTTTTTAGAGTTCTTGCTCGGAAGCTTGCACGTGGGATTAGAGTTGCAGAACTGAAGTTTGGGCCAAAAATGCAGTATGCAGGGTCCACTGATAGCGCTTGTATCTTGCGAAGGCTTGCGGCAAGGGTTACAAGGAATACGGTTTTCCGTGTCAGGAGGTGAAGGGAGCTATCTTGCATTGGTTCATATAGAGCTTGCGTCAAGGAGTTAAGGCCAGTGGGCAAGTCCCAGTCAGGGAAGAGTCGTCTTGTCGTTGGTCGTTCCATTTCAAAAAATTTGATTAAGGCTGAAATGAGATAATCTTCTAGAAGGGAGGTCTTGTTTGCTGCTTTGAAAACAGAGTTTCAAACTTCCTAAACTTCCTCAATGCCGATCGGTAAACGAGAATGGTTGAGCCTTTTAACCCTTTAAGGACGGGTGCGACCGAATGCGCACGCTGTATAATCATTGTTTACAGCTCTTCTACAAGTCTTATCGAAAACTTCCAGCTAATTACAGTAAAGTTTAAACTGGGATATGAAAGCCAGATCATTAAGGATAAAAATGACACAGGTTTCATTCCCTTGCCTCAACTGGGTGAGAAGCTGCGATTTTTTTTTTTTCAACAAGTCAGTGATAAGTTCTTAAAGCGCACACAGTCCTTAAAGGGTTAATCCTTCCTTGGAACAAGTCATTGAGGAAGTTTAGGAGACTTGGTAAAGGGGGAGCAACTGGATTAATCTTCCTTCCGAGACATCAATGAAACCATTTTGTCCAGTGGCTGTCGTATATCCTGTTTGTTGATTCTCTGGGGTTGGCCTCGTCTTGATAAATTCCAGCCTTCTTGAGCAGTTTGATGATAGAAGCCACCCACGAAGGTTTAGATTGGCTAAGTTTTGGTGAAGTTAGGATCCTTTCTGTTGTGTCAGAAGATCTGGTCAAAGAGGTAGGCTTCTTGGTGTGTCGACTACGAGCTTCAGAAGATGCAGGAATCACGCTGCTAATGGCCATAGTGGAGCTATTAGGAGAAACAGGCTTCGAGATTGTTCTATCTTTCGTAGAACTTGTGGAAGGCGTTTGAATGGTGGGAAGAGATATGTGTATTGGTTCTGCCATGGGCATGTTAGTGCGTGTACTGCTGAGGCTTTTTCGTCCGGAATCGGACTGATGAAGTCGGGAAGTCTGGCATTGTGCCTCGTGGCGAATAGGTCCAGCATTGGGGTGCCCTAGATTTTGAAGAGATATTCGCAGGTGGATTTGCTGAGTGTCCATTCACCTGTAGGGGGGATTCTGGCGAGAAAGAGAGTCTGCAATTACATTCCTGTATTCTGAAATGTGGAGAGGCAACAGAGTGATGTTGTTCTGTATGTAGAACTGGAAGATGGTCGAGGTGATTTCGTGTAGTTTCCGCGACTTTGTTCCTCCTTCTTTTCGGATGTATCCAAGTGCCGTTGTGTTGTCTGCTTGGACTTATACTACTTGATTTTGGACCTGTGTGCTGAAGTGCTGGAGAGCTAGCAGGATTGCTTTTAGTTCCAAAATGTTGATGTGTTCCAGGTCTTGAGGGGACCAGAGCACTGAGGTTTGAAGGTGATCCATGTGGGCTCCCCAGCAGTCTTGGGAAGCGTCTGCGAATAGCAGACGGTCTGGAATTGGTTCGTGAAGGGGAACTGACTGTGCCAGATTCGTTGGGTCTGACCACCATAGAAGAAATTCGAGGGGGCCAATTTCCGTTTGTGGTCTGGTTGATTTGTCAAACCGGTGGTGGTGAAACGGTCTGACCATCCAGCGACCGTAGGGCACAAGAGCTGCCATGGCGTCCAACTTTCCGCTGAGCGAGTTTAGTTCCCCGAGGCAGAAGTCTCACTGAGCTACATTGCCAGATAGACTTCATCAAAAAAAGAGATGCTTCGTCAACGTTGAAGGTTTTAAGCTCTCGTTTTCCAGAGGCCGAGACAAGAAGAAAGACACTTTTGCGGGTCAGGAGCCCTAAACAATGCCTGTCATAGTGGCTCATAGGGTTCGTTGAGGAGGCTTGTCGACACAGAGAGAAGAAAAAGGCGGTTACAAAACGAGAGTTGGATTAGAGTTGGAGCCAGGGGATTCGTTCAGTTTCCACTGCACTAACGTTGCCACCGAACCCACTTGCCTTCATAGATGTTACGTGTAGACCCTCGGAGTCAGCAGATGATGTGGTTGGAACCTGTTCCGAAAGGCCGTCCGCCTGGAGGAGTTAAGAGGATAGTAGCAGGGCGACGGGCGTGAAGTTTCAGGACTGGTAGTGCTTAATGGACGACCCTTCCTTTCTTCTGGGTGAGTAGATTCTCCTCCATGGTTAGTCTATAAGAAGCTCCAGAAGAGAAAAAAACCGAAGTTGGCTGGCTAATCCAGGGCGACATGGATGGATGATCCATCCGTCGTTGCAATCTTCTGTAGTATCAGTGGAAGAAAGATGTAACGAGGGAAGATGTAGGTGAACATCTGAGTCCACGATGCTGTCAGAATGTCCGTTGCTCAAGGTATGGGAAGAAAGAGACTCATGTAGTTCGGGAGCCGGTGACTGCGGCTTGTGGCGAAGAGGTCGATCATTGGGTTTCCCCAAAGAGTGACACACAGAGGTCTACAGTATCCACTCTGTCGTGGGACTTTGTCTTGCCTGAAGAGCTGGTCCGGGTAAGTCTGATTGGAATGTCCAGATGAAAGAATTGGTTGGCCTCCAGGTGGAGATTCCCGGAGTGAGTCCCACCTCCCTTGTACAACTAGACAATAGCAGTGGTATTGAAGCTGTGCTGTTGAACAGTCCTTCCTTTCAGCTGGTTTTGGAAGTGACGCATGGCAAGGTAGACTGCACACAGCTCCAGGATGTTGCTATGGAGCTTGCGTTCCTCTTGATTTCAAACTCCAACAGCAGCCGTGACGTTGGTGTGGGCACCCCACCCAGTGGTCGAGCCATCGTGATGAGAATCTTGAAGGAACTTCTTCTCTGATGGGGACTGGTGAAGCAGGGTTTGTGGGGTCACATCACCCCAAGGCTTCTGAGTGGGAAAATACGAAGACATCCAAATCCTTCTTAATATGGATTGGGTCTTGAATTGAAGTACCAATTCCGGGGGCGTACTCTCCATCTGCCATAAAGAACGAGGTCGCAGCAGCATTAACGAGGCTGATGACCTCACAGAGAGACCCGATCGAGAAGTTCTGATGACCCAAAAGATCGATGGCTCCTTCTCTGATGGAGAGAATCCTCTCCGACGATGGATGGACTGTGAAGCTCTCCACATCGACGAGAGCTCCGAGGAATACGAAAGATCTCATGGACTCGAGACAAACCTTGTTCAGGTTGATTCCGAAGCCCATTTTGAACAAGAGGTCTAGTGAGGTCTGAAAGTCTGCAAGGATCTTCTTGGAGTCTTTGTTCCGGAGAAGTCTAGAGTTTTTCAAGTTTTTGCTTCTAGGCATGTGTTCTGATGCCTTTGGAATGAAGAGTAGCAGAATCAGTTTGGTGATCGAGGTGAAGGTCCTGGCTGGAAGCCGTGGTCAGTCAGAATGGAAGGGCCTTGGAATCGTAGACTTTCCCACTGAGGATAAATATGAAGAGATGGAACATGTCCGGGTGGAGAGGGATCTGGAGATATGAATCCTCCAGGTCGATGTACAGTATACATTCCTCGGGTTGGACTAAGTTTGGATGGAGTACAGTCTCCATTTCGAAGACTGCATTGCTGATGAACTTGTTCAGAAACTTCAGGTTGAAGATTAGTCTATTCCCTCCTGTTTTCTTCTGGACGACAAAGGGGCTGTAGAAACCTGGCTTCAACCGGTCCTGGCAAATTTCGACTGTCCCTTTCTTGATGAGGGCTTCAATTTCAAGGAGAAGATCCTGGATCGAATTGGAAGCGAAGTTCCATGGAGGAGAAATGCAAGCTTCGGGTAATGGAGAAACGTCGGTTGATAGCGATGCAAAATTATTTACAAAAGCCACAGGTCGTCCACAATCTTGCCCCCAGCTTCTGCGTGTCATTGCAGGTGGCCACCAACCAAAGTAAGATGACTTCTTAGTCGAAACCGGGGAGTCTTGAATGTCAATATTTTCCATTCTAACCCTTTCTTCGCAGGGGATTTATATGAGGACGTTTTTAATTTCTGGAGTCCGGTCGCCTTGGGTGCAATTTTGATGACTTCTTTGAAAAGGGTGGTGGCCTCATGGAACGGAATGGTCATTAGTTCCTGGGCTTTAGCTTGGTGAAGTCCTGAAGCCAAACTGAGAACGAAATCACAGCGGTGAAGCATGCTGTTGATCAATCCTCTAGTCTGCTAATGGATGGCTTCAGACGAACACTCTGTACCTTTCTTCCAAGCAGGCAGATGCAGCTGTGTACAATACATCGATGTGGGACGCTGCTCTGATACCTATCGGTTGGATGTTTACCAAGGTCTCAAAATGGCAACAAGAGATGGGTCTTCAAGGTGGCGCTTAATTCCAGAGGGGGTGAGTCCGGAACGAAGTGGACCTCGTCAAAGGGGGGAAAACCACGCAGGGGGTATCTTTGCCTCTTACAATGAAGAAGGATCTTCCAGGTCCTTTATCTGGCGGCCAACACATCCAAGTTCCAAAGGGTCACATTTTCATCTTAATTGGCCAGCATGTTTGAGCGAAAGGCACAAGACTTTTCTTCACTAATGCTGCTTCGCAGACTCAGCGAAACAAGTGTCAGTTCAGAGACCTCGATTCTCAGAAGAGCTTCAGGTGGCTTCGGGAGGAGAGAGACCGACGGCCGAAACTGAGAGCATCGTCCTTAGTGGGGTAGAAATCCAACGGAGGAGGCACCCTTAAATACCCATATCTAGAAGCTGCAGAGATGAAGCTTCCACTGTGCATTCGAAAGGAAACGCGAGGGGCCTTCAGCAAGCGAAGGCATCCTGTAAAAGCTTTGACTTGATGCGTAGGTGAGTGGGTAGCGCACAAACTTCATAATTCCTGTCTACACGAGAAATGCGATTGTCTGCTGTCATCGCCAAGAACTTCTGATAATGGTGAAATGTACACTAACCACTGTTTAGCTTCACTGAAAATTTATATGTTTCAGAGTTGTGGTATTGCATTATTTTCTTTCTTTCAATGCCTTCTAAAAGCCACAGTAAACACTATTCGCCAGTTTTTGCTTCTAAGAATAAAAAATTAATGTTAAAAATAAAGACCAATTATCTGGATCCACAATTCAGAGTAAGAAAAGTTGGTCCTAATAAGTAGGGAAGTAAATTAAAACAAAAAACTTTCCTTAAGTATAATCACGATGCCACAGCCACACGTATACATTTTAAGCACGTCATAACACGTGCACAACAGAATTTTATAAATAATATATAAACTTTCTCAAACGCCAAATTGGATTTTGGAACCAGAAATAATAAGTATAAAATATTAAGTTAGAAATTCTTTTCAAGCAAAATACTACTGCAACTAACAAATAGAAAAGCTATAACTTACTGTTTGAATTGAATGGCTGAGGAGCAGGCGCCTGCGGCTGTGCCTGAACCATATTCGCAAATCCGTTTTGCTGCATGTGAGGCGATAGAGGTCCAATGCTGTTGTTGTCTACAAGTAAAATCAACTTAACGTTTAGTAACCTAACATTTCCTGAAATCCAATATTACTTTTGAGTTAACTTAGCTAAGTAAAAACAATAATTAACAATAATTGCACTTATCAGAGGATTAATAGATTGGTGAGGGAAGGCAAGGTAGCACATATCTTACTTTGTTGTAATGGATCCTGACTAAAGAAAGTAGGCTGGGGCGGCTGCTGCTGCTGCTGTTGCGGAGCACCTGGAGCTCCGGGCGTAGGTGGTGCCTGCGCAACCTGGGGCTGCGCCGGAGGCGGTTGAACAGGAGGCGGCTGCATATTGTGCGCTGGACCAGTAGGAGATGCTGGACCTACCATCATCAATCGCAAAATATTAATAGAATTCCATCCAATTATCAAAGAAGGGATTTTTACGCAAACATTTTCCACAACGCAATCGCCAATACTAATGCAACAAGATGTGATCGAGCTAAACTACATTTGCAAGGCTTCTTATCTTTACAACATTTTTTTTATAATTATAAAGTTGACAACTTCATCACTACGACACAACCTAAAGCAGATAACACGGCAAGTTACTCGATGCGAAAAGTCGTTTTACACGAAAATCTAAAATTCTATGATGAAGAATATATTGTAAACGTTACAAGTTACTTACTGGTCTTTGACGAAATATTTTGCCATACAAGCTAAGGAAATTATAATTTTCCATGATAATGGAATCCAGTAAAAACTCATTCCTTACTGATTATAGCCCTGTTCACTCAAGTTATTGACAGTTCCAGGCTTTTGGTTTAATAGTTAATAATAACTATTTAATAGTTTATAGTTACTTGGTTTAGTTTCTTTGTAATTATTTTCTATCACTAACTTCTACAGAACAAATTTTGCTTCAACAAAGCACTATTACCAATAAGGCCTAGAAATGTGCACTAAGCGGTTGAGTTAAGATTATGCACTGTGCCGTCAAGCCAACTACAAATGACTATGGCCTTTTTTAAAAAAAAAGTAAAACTTAATGACTGCATGGAAAACAGCACGCTAAGTGAAATTACAAAGGCATCAATTCATTTTAAAATCCCCCTCACCGCATGCATGTAGCAGTAAATCAAGTAGCGACACTGAGCATCAGAATAGTGATGGCTAGCGGCAACACCACATCACACTTTTTAAAAAAAATCACACAACAACAAATGACTTTTAAGTGAAAACTATGCAACTTATCATGGTGGCGATGGTGAAGATTGTGACTTCACAGCAAGCTCATGTATGTGTGACAGACAAGCATAACCAGCAAGATGTGATAAAGAAAACGGTAAAGTGACTAACAAAAAAAAATTAATGCCAAAACCTACTAAATGTGACCATAAAAAATAAAACCAAAGTGAAAGCGAGGTGCAGGTGAGTTTCTTAGCCCTTACAGCAACAACAAGCAAAGCATTTATGCATCCAACTGTAGCCACAAGAAAAGCAAGCCAGCCAGCTAGCCAAATCGGGAATTAAACTGTGCATCGAATTAAATACAAAACTAATTCCAACCAGCAGCTGGAGGTAGCAGTGGCCTTCCGTATGGATCTGTTGTCGGATGGTGCTGAATCGTCTGTGGCGGGTGTTGAATCGTGCCCATGGCTGCGCCATCACGTGGCAGACTATCACAATCTAATGAAAAATGTTACACAATTTTTTCACAACAGATTACGAATGACAACAACAGCTACAGTTTTACGTTACACAAATTTTCGGTATCTGAAGATAGTGCAGTAAAAAAAATATTGCATACAAAATTGATCCGTACGCTTAGCACCACATTTTTACGGCCTCTTTCCAGGTTGCAGACTGGCCCTAATTCGCACATTATATAATTTCCCACTAAAGGACTGCACGTCACTCCTCCTGGTTGTGTTAACTGTGGACTAATAACTTTTAGATATAGAGTGTATTATCAAATATTGGTGGGACATCATATCACTAGACTGAAACCTTAAGACACAGGTGATGTGACAACTACGGCCAAAATGCCTTCAAGATTGGGTTACGCTAATTTTAGTTTGTTGCTGCTTGCCTTTGTAACTGTACCAGCTCTGGGATTCAATACAATGTACAGGTTTTCGCCTAACAAAAAAACTGAAACCAGCAAAGATTGTCAGACTTTGTAGGCCATTTCTCACTGTCCGTGGAATGCTGCCTTATCCAGCTTTTACTGTTAACAGTATGCTCTCGATATATTTGTAGTTTTCAGTATAAGAAGCACAGTTCACATTTCAACATCTCAGACGTTAATTAGTTCGTGTAGTACCTAGCTAGGCGACAGCTAGGCCACAGTAAAGATACAATAGTAGCAGTTGTATTCGTTTTGCCCTTGTCAGTAGCAGTTGTGGACTAACAAGTTCTCATCTAACATAGTCACAAACAGATTCAGTCCACTACCGAGAAAGAAGCCGTTAATTTTTCATAATCATATGCACATAAATGAATAAATTGTATTGTGCAATTTTATCTACACCGTTCCTAGAAAGACTGACCTACGGGATAAAGTTGGTCCCCATTTAAAAGGGCACACTAAATATTTTAATATGGCTACCCCTACTACTAAGCTTAAGTATTGATTGGGAGCCTTTGAAACAAGTGCCAAATAGTGTCTGAATACCTGGCCAACATTCCTGGATTATTTCCTAGTGATATCTAGCAGACCAAAAGTTAATACAAATATAAACCGTTAAGTGGCAAAACTCAATAAGTTTAGCAATCTGTGGTCTCTTCTAGTATTCATCTAAAAATTTGAATTCTCACGAATTTAATTAGTATTTTGCATAGTGAACATAATTATTATCGCAGGCATTCTCTTAAGGGTTGCACCATCCATCTATTTTTTTCAATAAGTACTGTAAAGCTTTGTTTTAACTAGGAAAGTTTACATATATATTTCAGCCTAAATGAAAGTCAACAGAAACCTGTCTGATGATTGCATCCGATTTTGATGAAAGCCGGATGGAATCAACATTTACCAACTATGACGACTACACTCAAAAGGTTAGACCTTCCGTATCTTACCTGTGTGTTGCAAAGTTAACCCAGAAAGATCTACAGGAGAAAAAAGAAAGTCAATGTAAATAAGCAACTTATTTTTTTTAACGCAATTTGAAATAAGTAAACGGGAACACGGTGAAGGAGGAAAGGGGTCAGAAACTACGCCTAAATCTACAAAAAAAAAATAGATGTGTTAATATTAATAAACAAAAATTTTGTAATTATTTAGAAAATGCGAGCGCAAAGCAGCAAACAAATTTATGAAACGCATCCCATGGAGGCACACGAACAGGGAATATGGAAAGGCTACCACTACCACGGCACTTGACACTATGAACGGCTGCCTGCCTGCACTAAAGTTTATAATATTTCTAGACAAAGATCACTCCCCAGAAGTGTGAAAAAGTCTTGCAAGACAATGGTTCAATATACGTTAGCTTGGCAACTTTATTTACTTATTTGCCCGTGATTAGCAAAAACTGAGTTGTTTTTGTTTTCAAAACTGCAGAATTGTTATTAGTTAAATGCTGGATTTTACATTATTTTATAAAATCTTTTTAGACTAACAGCACTGAAAAATATTATTTATTTTGTTTCATTCAACTTAGGTAAAGGTGAACTTCCTGTTGCAGTCAACAAAATGTTTTCAACCAAATTAAAAAAAAAAAGGAGTTGACATTTCAAAGATGGTGCTACCGACAAATACTCGCAGGTTGCCAGTATTTCAGGTAGGTACTTGTATGCACACACTTGGTAAAGTGTAGCTTAACGGTATTTTACAGGGCTTGGTATTATCATGGGATTATTGAATTTAAATAAAAAATGTGTCCTTAAAATTCACTGGTAGGGAATTCAAATAAATTCAACTAATTGTCAAACTTAAACTGGTTGTTGGAACTAGTTTACAGCTTAAGGCCCCACGTTGCGCGATTCACTTTGAAGTCTCTTCGAGCCAGTGGGTCGGTGTTGCAGTGTTACGGTATTTAAACGGTTGACATATTTTGGGTGCTTTGTAAACGTGTTAATTTATTTAAAAGGTTCTCCGTAATTTTTTTTTTTTTTGGTAGGACTGGTAATGGCCAAGATCCTATTGGGTAAATGTGCTCCAAATAAAACAGAATGAACTGTTCAGGAAAAATCTAACATTATTAAGTTTTCTACCTTTTGCTATTGCAATATGGTAATACTACTATTTTAACAATGGTCGTTATCTGGTTGATAAGGTTGGCACTCGACAGGAAGGGTTGTGTTGTGTCTATACCAAGTAAACAATTAACTCATGTTAAAAGTTAGCATATAACACCCTAGAAGTGGGCTTGTGACATAACGTATGCCATACGTTGGCAGCGTGATAAGTGTTAATAGGTTAATTCACAGATTGTGCTTACGCTGGTAAGTCAAGATTTAAAGGTTTTGAGATGTTATACATCCCAATTTTATTGCCCGCAGGACACAAGACAAGAGTCAATTAAATTTCAAAGCTATTTCACAGCTAAAACAAGGGCATACAATCGCTGACTTAATTTCAGATGCTCTCACTTTGTATTCACACATCACTTTGAATCACACTGTATACGAAGCTAATACATAGCTAAAAGAAGGGCATACAATCACTGACTTAATTTCAGATGCTCTCACTTTGTATCACATCACTTTGAATATTTATGTTTCACACGGGAAAGCACCGGGTTCTGAAAAAGTGGGGAGGAAGGGTAGATTCCACACTTTTCAAAATTCTGAAGGCAATAAGGGTGAATGTTACCCACCCAATTGGATATATCAGTCTTTCATTAGGTAGTTGATGGTAGGATTTTTGCCTGATTCTACTGCCAGCAGCAGTATGGTGTCATAGTTCTTGCACCTTTTGAAGCAGTACGTCTCTTGAGTATAAAATAAAGGTGTTTTTATTGTTTCAAGAACATGCTGCTACTACTTCATTGAGTGGTGTTCTGCCACTGACATGTGTCCATGAAGCTGCTAGTATTCTCAGTTCGTGAACACGCACTTCTCTTGAAACATCTGGTGATTCGGTTATCGTACATAGGTCCACCTTTGGGCATGAAAAATGATCGCACTGTATCAAGGTTCAAGTAGCCCAACAACAATGCAAACTTTTTCATTGTTGTAATTAAGAACATACGTCACTGAAGGCAAAGGAATCCTCCATTATTGATGCCAAAGAGTGGCATTGTTGAATGGCATTGTTTAAAGCCCCGGTATAACGAAAACGATTATTTTGTTATGCCCAAAGATGTACATCACATCACCTCATATATCCACTTCCCCAATTTGAACGCTGTCATGGGGAGTGGAAAGATCTCTGTGTTTGTCCACTTGAAAAAGAGTGAAGTGGGAGGCACTTTTCTTTCCACTGTGTTTTAATTTGTTTTGGACTACAGTTTTTCCAAATAGTGACGGAGAGCATTGACTAGACATTTGAGTCTTTTCTGTCCCTTCTGGATCCACAATTGGTCCTAATGCTTTCACAGAAATAGCTTCAAGAGCTACATCTGGTCAGAGATTTTTTTTGCTCTGAACCATGCAAGGAATGTACGAGTTACAGTTTGCCAATCTTTAAAGAGGCGGATAAGGTCGTCTTCTCTCGAGAAGGCTACTAACTCACTCTTGTCTTGTTGTAGATGCGAACGCAAATAGGAAAAGTCTTTGAGGCAGGTGGAGGATCAAAGGAAAGTTCGCATTAGCGCAAACGGATGGTGCAGCCTGCTGGAGTGAGGTGCATTGCTCTCCTTTCTATTTATTTAGGAAGCGAAGCCGCTAGATGATTAAACTAATTCTCAAAACATCAACATTTTTTTGTTTAATAAAAATAATTCAACATGATAACTTTTTTGCGAGTCAGTGAAAAAACTTTTTGGTGAATTGTTCTGTCAATGTGATTTGCCGACTTGCCGCCTCGCAGACAGTGCGCTACGACAATTCACTGTCGGCCGACTTGACAATTCACCAAAATCCCAACTGGCCGATTTGTCGACTTCCCGAATTGGTGCATTGCCGAGAGCGTTCTTCAGTTTCCCCATCAACATTTTTCATTGAATGTTAGTTGGTAGACACTGTGGCTTGACGATTTGCTGACCGAACATCTTGCCGATTTACAGATAGGGATGTTAGTCAACTTGCCGACATGACGACAAGCCGACTCAACGACAGAGATTGCTTTACATTTCTTCGACTCGTTGAGTTCTTTGCTTCATCTCTATCCATTTTAGCAACTCCTCTGTTGGTGAAGTGTCACCTTCCAACAGTGAAGAGGTGTTTTCCTATTGATCTTTTCGTGATCAGACAACCTTGTGGGAAGGGCTAGTCTCTCTAACACAAACCCTGGGTATGTGACTGAGACTTAGGTGTTCTTTTAAACGCTATTTAATACTTCATTGGGCTCCTTTCGCCCGCCTCCGGTAATGATTTTGAGTCCGTTTAGCAAGCACACAAGTTAAAGACGAACGGTTTGCGGTGTTATGCTCAGATTTTTAAGGGCTACGTTACTACTTTTTCTGCATTAATACTGGTGGTAAAGGAAATTTTACAATTTCGGAAATGCATAAATTAGAAAAACCATGCATCATGCAGGATGTATTTGGTATGTGGTGAGTAGAAATTCTGAAATGACGAGTGCTTTCTATGGTCTACTGGCCAAGTGGCGACTGCAACTGGATTGTCATTCGAGAAGGTTGGTTGAGGAATCTACGGACCACAGAAAATCGCTTGCCAGCAAAGCAGCATTTATCTTGTCGTCTGCTTGCAAAGCTGTCATCGTTGTCAGAAAAGAAAGTAATTTTTGGGATGGTATCCTCCGAAAGAAAAACACCAGGACAAAATAAACCCACACTCATTTCAAATAAACGTGTATCGAGGGAATGGCTAGGAGTGAAAACATCAATCAGAGAGGAAGAATCATGGAAGGATTTGCATGTACGCTTAATCTTACGTTGCCACGATTGCTTCCATGTCATTAAAATTTCCTCGCTAGTACCACCATCACACAGTTCATAAATTATAAAATTTTCTTCGAAAAGATGCATCTTCAACAGGTTGGGAGATCTTTAGGCATCATATTTGGAGGTAAAGTTCAGAAAAAATTCCAGAAGCCAGAAGATCGTCGGGTTGGGCAAGACTATCCATCACTGAAATATTGACGGCAAAACGTCAGGCTTGTATGGAAATTAGCACATACGGCACGGGCAGTATTACTCGCGTCATTGCCCGAAACGATATGATGAAACCCAGGCTCTACATGTATTATTAATGGAATACGAGCGCAGCACTTCTAGCGGGTAATTAGCTCAACTAATCTAAATGAAGTTTAAGATGGGATTTAACGGACGTAAAATTAGCCAAAATAGAGATTTCAGCACACACTGAAGGGTAGTACCTTGCAGGCAGTAAGAAACTCTTTTTTCTTTATGCGTTCAGTCCAGATTAACCTTTGCATTGAACGATTACATTATTTATTACGGAGCTAATTTTAAAATTCTAAAAGTTAAACAATAATTTATTAATAGCTTTTAAAAAGGACAAATACGACAATTTACATATCATATTACAACAGGCCTTTTTCAACAATATTAAATTTTAAACACTTGTATACACTTGTATACTGGATTTTATACCATCTTCATAACGAAGCAAAATGTTTACTTTGTTTGCAAAACTGACGCATTACGGTAACTTTGCAATTGCTCACGCTATCTGCTTTGTTTACACGATAAAAACATTAATCAGGTGCAGAGATCACTAACTAAATCCACATGCCCATTCCAATCCATACGCACTTCGCAGTAGGCTACTAAAAAATAAAAACATTTACAATGATAACAAGTGTTAGCTTGCTTTGAACTCAAACGAAGTAGAAGATATAATATTTTTACTGTAAGCTTTCTGAAGCCAAAAAACATGTCAGCATCGGGGACTGCGATCAGATATGACAGGTCATAGGAGAACCTGGTATTGTTTGTTAGTACGGGTCACATGTTTTGTTAGTGTGATGGACTACTGTGCATCACAAACAGTTCATTGTAGGTCCTTATCATACAGTTTAATTTGAAAGGAATCAACAAA
>JAHWFP010159178.1:0-16783 GCA_023313725.1 Lithobius niger | reverse complement strand
TACATATTTCATTCCTCGCTAAATGAAAGCTTACGTGACGAACAGCCTACTGGATTAACACAACGAGTACTCTCTAAAGCTGAATAATCCTAAAAATTATCCACGAAGCTGTTAGCATGAGATGTGGCGCCAGTAAATTTATTGGTTACTAGTTTAAGTACTTACAACTTACACTGAGGGAAACGGGAAGCTTCTTATGTCGCTTTACAGTTAAGTCAACTTAACTTGCGTCGATGTAGTGCTTAAGAGCGCTTTAAAAATGTCCGTGTAACCACGTAAACCATCTTCAAGTCGCTTTACCTGACGTCAGTGTAAGGAGTTGAAGCGAACGGACTTGGACTAAAGACGTTTTTCTCCCAAAACTTGCACATGCAGTTTTTTTTAATTTAATTATTTTTTCTGAAGGATTTTTAATGGCTGGGGGTAGGCTAATCATGTTCTGTGTATTGTTGTTTTTTTGAAACACCATCTTAACCTGGTACGAAAATACTCCTACGATAGGATGTTTTTTTTTCTCCCTAGAAATGTCGTACCCGGTTAAGACAGTGCATCAAACAAACAATATTGAACAATTTTTACCCCCAGCTATGTAAAAATCCTACAGAATAAATAAAAAATTGAACTACTAAAGACCAGGAAATGTTGTACAAGGTTAATTGCTCTAAATGCGGCAGGTGTTACTATGTCCAAATAGCTAGAAGAAAGCATTTTGAAACATTAAAATACATTAGCTGCCTAAGGGCAGTGCCGTACACAAAATCGATACAGGCCACCTACTGAACTGACAAACACTAGAAATCCTTTTCCAAGAAAGACAAACACATTAGGCTTGGTCTAGACATGTACGCGAAAAAAACATACAAGAATCGTCTGCTTAATGCCACTGGTGGGGCGTCCACAGGGATCAAACACATAATGCCTACACAGGCAGTCGAAGGAGGGAGCCACCGCCTCAACGGACGTCACGAAGAAATCAAGAATCAGGAAGATTCAGGAAGAATAACAATATACCACCTTCAGGAAAATTTGCTAGTTCAGCTTAAACACCAAAAGTTCCCTCATTAAAATTTTCGGTGAAAACAAGAGACCTTCATCAGAACGCAACGAGACACAAAATTTTAAAAACGATCGTTACATGGTTGTGGCTACCGTCAAGCAGACGACGCGTGAAATTTTCCTGAAGGTGGTATAGTGTTATTCTTCCTGAATCTTCCCGATTCTTTGTGATGTTGAAAATAAGTCCCTGTAAATGGCGGTTGGCGATCTTTCAATCAACGGACGTGTAGAGCATTGCCGAGATGCAAGAACTCCAGAAGGAAGAACCATTAAATAGGCTCCAAAAAATAAAATTTTACCGTTTTTTATTCATGTAATTTTGGACTTAATTGCGTGTAAGTAAATTCTGAGCACCCTTATCTGTGAGCAGATAAATGTGAAATTAATGTTAAGTTAATTATTTCTCAGATTAATAAGTCATAAAATTAATGAACGTTCAATAGCTGAGCATTGTTTGAGTATGATGGGGCAACTATAATTGGGAACCCCTGATTTGGATCCCAATGTTGTGACCTGCCAAAAACTTTTGTGTTGGCCTCTCTATTGTACTATGTCTATCAACTATTTAAAAGTGTATGAGACAGTCGTATTTCTGGGCGCCAGTTTCATTTGTTTTGTTGTGTAGCACCACTAGGGCTGGGATCGGTTACACGGTTAACCGGAAACCGTTCCACGTTCGGTTACACGGATTATAAAACCCATATCCGAAAAACGTTTGATGCGGGCACCATTCAAAAACCGCGGTGAACGAGCCAAAAATAGCCAAGTGTCATCATTTAGGCCTACTAATCCAAATACTCAAAATCAGTGAAAGTAGAAAACCGGGGTGGGTAGGGGGCAGCTTATTTACAAATATTTCGCATGGGCTTGTTGTCCCATCGAAACTGCTTACTTTCTTCGAAACAAACTGCTGATCGCCAGCGCGTACACGAGGCACGAGACATGCTGGCCAGCATCTGCCCTCCCCGCGTCATGAGAAGTGGACTCGTCTATACCTAGCGCGAACGGCAGGGAAGCGCCGTCATAACACGTAAACGAAATGCGTTGCTACCCGAAAACGCAAACATGCTAATTTTTCTGGCTCATAATTTGAAATTAATGAAACATTAACGAAAAGATATTACATTTTGTTGTTTTGTTTTTGACTTACGTTGTCGTTAAGATGTAAAATTTGACATCTTGTAGAAATTTTAAAGCTACATAAAGTCAAAATTCTTAATAAAATAAGTACTTAAATTTATCAACTTTCTTCTAGTTTAAATCCCAAAATGCAAAATGTAGTCAATAATTGTGCTTGTCTTACCAAGGACTAAATCATATTTTTTTTTCAGCATTGTTTTTTAATAATGTATTACACAGTGGTGAAATTTTTTTTTGCTGTATTTTTTGCTGAAAACGGAAAAACGGTTTTCGTGTAACCGACCGGAAAAAAAACCGGTTAAACGGATAACTAAAAAACCGGAAAGTACCAGCCCTAAGCACCACGCAAATATGGTGCAGCTCACTCTACGCACTTGTAAAGGTCAGTGTCGGACGGAAATACACGCACTCCATTCTCTTCTAGTATAACGCAACGTGTAGAGCAAACTATACCGCTGCTTGCTCGATGTTTATTTATTTTTTATTTAAATCAGGAATCGATCTTAAATGTCCTTGCATTCTCAGCTGAAGTGAAATAACAGGTTATGGCTCCAGGTGAACGCATTAGCCTACAATTTTTTTAGTAAGTTAAATTTCATGATGGCCAGCAAGACGCATTAGGCCTACGTAGCAACCACGCCATCACGTTATACAGAGGAACATCAGGGCTCATCATAAGATTCCTCTCATAAACCAAACTATGAGTAAAGCAGAACTACTTACTAAAAAAATCACCAGTGGCACCTGGTTCAAATTGGTTTTTATTGCCTGTAGCAGAAGGCATAACCTGAATGATCATGAAAAGCTCCACACAACAAAATAGAAAAGAAGATGTATGGCGGAACCGTATACCTGGGAGCCAGGAAGATATTCTTTGCAACCATACAGCTTCTTCTATGATTGAAAATGTTCAAGTTTTAATTTATTATTATTTTCCTGAAGCGAGTGACCCATAGCCTCCGTTTTGCATGCTTTCTTTTTCTTTTTTCTTTTTAAGTAAATCAGCCACTGAAGAGAAGAGGCAGGAACACATGGCCGGAAGTTTTAGTTAGGCGTAATGGATTTTTTTTTTGGAGGAGAGAGCATGTGTTTGGGAATGCTTAATGCTGAAAACCGACGAGAAAGAAGGGCGGGTCTCGTGTATACAGTTTCGAAGCTTGTAGATCAATCTAGGGAAGTATGCGGAAGCCTAAGTCAATTCCCTTAGCCTCTGCTCTGCATGAATTACAATTACAAGGTAATGGTTTTGAGACGACGTCAGATAAGTGAATTGTCCCGGGATTCACGGGGACGAAATGTGCCGCATCATCAAATTGCCAATTGGAGTACATGTTAAAACTGGCAGTGGGAAAAGAACGTAATGATGAAGCCCAGACTGCCTTTGCAACGTCGTTCAAGATGGGGACATCTGGTACTGTTGAGACCTCCTCAGTGGAAGTGTGACTGGATGAGGTAGAGGGTAACCTGCTGTTCCAAGGGGATATCTGGAACTGGAGATGTTGCTCTGGCATAGCTGCCGAAAGTGACGAACGTGAAGCTCAACGGATATAACGAGGGTCCCGACGTTGTGCCGGTTGGGCAAGCGACCATTTGGGGAGGAGAGGGGAGGGAGGAGGCGAGGGCGAGTTGCTGATAATGAACAATAGAATAAGTACCATAATGGACATGAACTTGCTGGATGTGGTGAGTCGTTTAATTTTGTACTTTGCGAGGATCAGCTTCGTTTGTTGTCGTTGGATTCAATTCTATAGCTGCAGATTTTCCTCCATGAAGGTGCGGATGGAAGCCCAAAGAATGTCCACTTCTGTTACAAACAGCTAGTCCAAGGATGGCAGTGATGTTAACACTGAACAGCTAGACCTGAGGATGATTATGTGTTATAGGGTATTGGTGGTACGATTCTTCATCAGGATCTCTGAAATTCTTTTTCGACAGGTAAATGAGACACCAGTGGAAGTGGAGTGGATTGTGATTTCGCAAGTAATTCTCTGGCTTTCTTATGTGCAATCTGCACTGAACGATTCCTAGACTTCTTTAGAATTCTTAAATATTAGGCCACTCCTACGGGGGTATTGTTTTGCACACTGGCCAAGGGTTGCTACGAAAGTTGCAAGAGCGGTGCTTTTTACACCGTCCTTGGTGAGGGTCCAGATGGACAGGAATACTTCGGCACACTATAACCAGGAAGAACTGGAGGCCGTCGCAGGGGATCTGCAGAATTATCCATGACAAAGATTGAAATTGAAAACTTGTTAATTTTCCAGCTGAACTGCGTAATGAAGGTTGCTTGCTCACCAACGCACCTGGTAAGAGCAGTTCCCGTGGTAGCTAGCGGCACCCTGTATAACTACCGACGAGCATAGAAAGGAGGATTCGAGAGGAGCCTTGGACAAAAGATGGTTATGCTCGGATAATGTTGTCTGGAGAGAACATTTCTTGTGTGGAAATAATTATTATTTTTGTTGTTAAAGAAAAAGTCTTCTTGGCTTTTGAAGAGTTCAAAAGGACAAAAAAAACCAAAGAAAGATCTATCCTGGTGTTTCCTCTAAGGTAAAGGGAGAACTGAAAAGTGAGATATTGCAGCGAAAGATGTTATGTATAAATGATACTAACAGAAGGAGATTATAATTTCTCCTTGCTTTGTTGTTTTGATAACTGCTGTTGTAGTGCTTTACTATTATTATTTTTTTGTTTGAGCTGCGATCACTTTGTTTTCTTCGTCATCAAAACAACACTAAAACTACACAAAAATTCACATTGAGGACATACTCAACGTCCAGCAAATAATTTACGAGAAAAAAAATGTTGAACATAACAGCTTTTGGGTGAGTAGCAACTTGGTACATTACGTAATATGTAGTACGAGATGTCTTGTACGAGGAAAGTCGAAGGAGATGAGCGAAGGTCCTGTTGTAACCGAAGGAGATCGGGAGGTATCAGGCCGAAGGTAGCTATGCTTGGGAACCCTGGGTCAGGGGGAACGTGGTTCTGATGGTCATCCTGCGATAACGATCGGCTTGCTCTCGGGAGGGAAGGCAGGTTATTTGATGATCCGACGAGAAGGTCTTGTATAAACGAAAGGATGGCGTATTGTTGGTTTTGTCCAACAATATCCCAAGGAGGCGAAGGGCTGGAAGGACGAAAGCTTGATGAAGATCCAAGCAAACAAGTGATGCCAGAATATGGCTGGTGTAACTGCCAGGAGCGGATGCCTGGGAATCCTGAGAAGGTTCCGGCGAAGGAGTGGTAACGATGTCTATCGAGAACGTTGAGGCTGACGAAGGTCCCTCCGTCTAGAGGTAAATGCGAACCTGGCTGAAACGGAGGGGAATATTGTGGCGAAGGAGCGGAGTCTGGTGGAATACAGTTGTTGAAGATAGTATGAAGGGCTATCCCTTGAGGTTGAAGAAACATTATGTGGCGAAGGATGAACTCTTAACGAATGACATCCAGAGTTTCGTAATGTAATCCAGTTGGCGCAATCCTTGATGATCCAGATATGAGAGTTGGGAAGGAGAAGAACGGGTTCTAGTACTTTCGACCGAAGCCGAGATAGGTGAGGGCGAAGGTACTTTGTTATCTCTGTCCGAAAGCGAAGGCTCAATTAGAGTATAACGACGAAGGAATAATGGTAACGCCTAAAGTCCGGAAGGTTGGGGTGAGATCTGACGAAGAGCTCTTTGGTGAGAAGTGTCTAGCCGAAAATGAGGCATTCTGCGGGAAGCACGTGTTGTTTGAAGCAAGTTTCCAAAGAGATTGTGAACATAATATTCCGAAAGAGCCGGGAATACGGTCCAGGGCATACGAAGGCTGCCTCTAAGTAGTGTGGCGACGGCCAAAGCGAAGGTCCGATAGCCTGGCGAGGCATTGATTGAGGAATCCTAGACAAACGTAGTGAGTGTGTCCAATTGAAGGTGAAGGGAATCCGAGGTGGTGGGAATTGGCAACACCAAACTTAAAAGGGAGGAGGAATCGAAGGCCACTCCAGGATCCACCAAAGGCAAATCATTCCAAAGGCCGCTAGAGTCAACACGAAGGATGGCAGGCGGGGAAGGTGAAACCCTTCTTGTAGAGGTGCAGCCGAATTTAGAAGAAGCCATGTCGTCCGAGGGATAACGACAGGACCGTTGGGCACCAAAGGTCGAAAGTGAAAGCCAGGCTGAAGGATCTGAAGTGCGCAGCACGAAGGCGAAGGAGGTTGCTGGAGCAGGGACATTCCCCATCTTTCTTCTTGGCATCAGAGAAAAAGAAAGATGGGATTGGCCCTGCTCCGTTGCTCAATCAGGGAGAGGCAACTAAAGTGTTACGAGCCCATATCCTGTGAATGGCTAATATGAGAATAATAACGATAGAAATGCAATGATGGGTGTGATGGGAGACGTTTACACGAGAAAAAGGCATGACCTTGAATTGATATTTCTAAGTTATTCTCATATTATCTTCCAAACGAGATACGATACGGCAAAAAAGAAAATTAGAAAGTTGGACGCAAGGAGACAATATGACCAATAACAAAATAAAGAAAAACAGATTCTGAAGATTCAAAATCGGATAATAAATCAATAGTTAAGAAGATGTTTTAAAGCTAACTCTGAACATGCTTGCTGCACTGTAGTGAAGCCAACTGCCGAGATGAGACCAGATGAGCTACCAGCCTTTTATTTTTCACATTTTACATTCTCCAAAGGACATTTTCGTCAGTGGACCAGTTCAGTTATTAAAATGGCCCAAGACTTTTGGGCATCCACTATTTTTTTTAACAGGACAAAAATGAAGTTAAATTTTAAACTTTGCATCACTGGAAATGCTAACTGGTTGGCAGTGGTAAGCAACAAAATCATTGTAGCACATGGAAGTATATCTGGTTTTGCTCACCGATGTTTCGATGAATTTTGAGGTGGCAAAAAGCATCTTAGCCTTGAAAGTATCGCCAAAATACTTATGTCTCATAATTGTGTGAGAAGGAGTTCTCAACACATAACAACAAAACGGTAAGATTGTAAAAATTACCTTGGATTGATGTCGGCTTAAAGAAGGGAGATTTGGAGATCCGGTGAGTGAGAATCTTGTCTGGACTTCCTGGCATTCTGCATTTGTACCAGGCAGAGATGTAGACCTACACAAAGGAAAACAAGACATGGGAAATAATTAACTACAAGTTATCTCCAGAAATTAATCACTGCTTGTTACATACTGCAACTATCATAGAAGTGAAAGTTCAGTGTTCCTCCGGAATCATCGAAAATTTGACAGTTTAAACGAAGTGAACTGTTTTGGCAAAGTGTAAACTTTACTGTAAGTAATTTTGTTCTAAAACAAAGTAAAATGACCGAAATCGGTGTTTACAATGTCATCTAGCCTATTAAATAGGTCGGAAAGCCAAATTCTGCCTATGGATGTTTCCTTTTGAACGTGCCGGTATTGGCAGCAGTGTGACATTTCAGTCCAAAAGGCAACATAAATAGGTTTGCATCCTTATTATTTATCTATATTTAAAAAAAAAACCAATTGTCCTGTGAGCAGTAGGTAGGTATGTCTAAAATGTCTCTACATATTCAGAAAGAGAGCCAAGAATTAAATAATTTGACTGCAGGTTTTCATAAGGGTCAATTACTAGTGTAAATACTACTTGGTATGGTAGTTTTCTCTTTTCTGGTAAAAATGGTGCCAAACGATTTGTCTGGTTCAGTTAACTTTTACACTCTTTGCAAATTTGCGTATCTAGTTCATACCATGTGAACAAGATGACCTCGTAAGAAAGATAAAGTCTATCAGAAGGTGTCTTGCAGTTTTGCCGAAAATTAAACCCCAATTAAAATTCGCGAAGGGGAATTCCTATTTCGCCAAATCAAAGTATTCTATTAATTTACAGTACAGAAGTTAAAGAAGCATTCGTAGTTGGAAGGAATTTGTGATTCGTTGCGATGTTATTGGTTTCAGATGTTATATGTTTAGCCGCAATTGGCAACAAGATCAATTATGTTTGAGCGATGTCCTCGCTGTCCGAGAGCTTGGAGTGCAGCATTATGTGTCACCTGGTTGAGTGTGTTTGCCACATGCACGAAGCAGGCATACATGTAAAATGCCTGCTTGTAGCTAGTTCCAGAAGGCCTCCTTCTCCGTGTGCAGAGTCAGCGAGGTGGAGTTCTTGTCTGGGCCCTGTGCGATTCGGTATAAGCCACAGTAACTGTCGCTTATGGTGGGGTTGGCACTCGTACCTTTCAGTATCGGAATGAAAATAGACCTGGTTGCTGGTTCTTGAAAGTTATTGTGGCCCATTGAGGTAAAGGATAAGGGAAATGTACTGTAAGCAAACTGTTCAGCAAAGGACTGTGCTGCGCTCAACCCTGCAGGGCTAGCGGCTGTGTCCCAAGCCTAGTAGCAGCAGACGACCAACCTGTGCTGGATGGATTTCGGCAGCGTGCGAGTGTTACCACATGTTGCTGGTCAATCACAGTATCATGGCTGCCACTTGTCTCCTGCTGTGCCTCAGTGGAAATATGTAAACCATTGTTTCCACGTGCCAGTGGATGTCCCAGCTAGCACTAAGGCCTTTTGCTTTTTTAACAGTGTCAATGTCAGCTTTGTAGAACGTCCAGTCAGCAGAATGTAGCCCAAAAAACAGAATTACCTCGTATGTGCATTTGTGTCCTGAAGTGAGACGGGTCAAAGGACACGATCGTTCTGGTGGAATTATTAAGTGCCGGGCTTTGTAGCTGACTCCCATCCTAGGTCTACCATCGTGAACCCAGATGGCATAGGCCTCTGATGGGCTGCATAGTGTCCTTTCGTGTCTCCCCTTACGAATCAGTGTCCCGATGGCAAGTGTGGAACATGCCCAATATATTCCGTACAAGTCCACCCATCCAACGTTTCAAAATGCATTAATGAAAGCTTTAGAAACATGCTCAGCATATGCGCTCTTGTTCTCCATCTACGAGTCTCTCCAGCAGTTTGATGTAATTTGTGCAAAGGATACCCTTGGTTGGTTGCTGGGTATTTGCAATTGCGAAGTGAAAGACAACTTTCACGAGTGTGTTCCTTGCCATTGGCCAGTATACATTGAAATTCAGTCGGCACTGTCCATTATTATCTCCTTGCCATGTTGAAATGTTGTTTTGTGCTAATCAAACTCTTCAGTCAGGTAAAGAGTAAAGAGGCAAGTAACAGTATTCATACACTTGGTTGGATATTCTTTGTAATTCTGCACACAATGCCGTAAACTGCTTGTTTCTAGCTAGTATGGTTTCTGAGATAAGATAGGACTGTTTGAGCATTGGGGTTCGTTAAGTAGTTGCTGTTATGGCGAGTAGTGCTAAATAGCAAGTCGACAACTGTTGAATTTTCCTTGTACTTTGGTGGTTGGCCACCGACATTAGTGAAGGTTGCCCATAAGATGATAACTACTGGAAATACAACTCAGGTATGACAGTCACATCTGTCAGCTTCTTCTCTTTCTGTAGTGTCTGGTCCTCGATGAAGCAGTCACCTGTGTTCCTAAAATGACCTATGTTTGCAGGATTAATGGTTTTGCTGTAAATATTCTTATGTTTGCCAACGACAGCATCATTCTGGTATCCAGGGTAAATGGGTGCATGTCAATACTACCACTCTCATGAATAACCTTACATTGTCGTGAGTGACTAGTTTCCGCTATCATTGAGTAGAGCTTGCAGAATACCTAATCGATGACCACATGAGAAATATCTGCAGTCAGTTCTGCAGAGCAGGTAATGTGGTGCTTCACATTTTCAACTTACACTTCCGATGAATGCTAACTGCAGCTTCGCAAGACTCGGGGTTGTTGGTCTCAATGGCATAAGCAGCTTGATGACGTTCGTGATTCCACCATGATGACATAGCCTGAGTTTCATCATGGACCAGAAAAGTGCTCAACACCAAATTTGTTTGAAGTCACAACCATTCAGCTAGCCATGACGGCAGGATGTTCACGCTGGACCTTGCAGTGCTCATAAAACAGGCTGTGCAGTGGGGATCTGTTCTGGTCTCGGACAACCCGTTGGTCGTTGCTGACGGTGTGCAAGAGAAGCCCAGACGACTTGGGATGTGGCCTAGGATGAACAATCGCTGAAGTCCATCTGTGACCGGAGTTCACGCTACGTGTGAACTCCGGTCACAGATGGACTTGGCATCCCTAAAACAACATCCTCACAACCATGTGCAGGCATGGTGGTCATTCAACATGCGGAACAGCTGTTGCACACTTCCCCCAAGGACAGTAGTTGTTCCTCCCAATTCTTTTATTCGTAATCCTGCTTGTACAATTTTTTTTTTTACTTAAGGGGAAACTAATGCAAAACACTGCATTTTGATGAATTGAAAATGGAAAATCGGTAGTTACAGCGGTATTTTAAAGGCAACTCAAAAAAACACAACTAAAACATTTTACCACCTTCGAGGAACACAATGGTCCTACACCAAATTTTGGGAAGTTTGATACTTGTATAAACTTTACTCGAGTTTGATGCGTCTTCTTTCAAATTCTGAAGTATTTTTTCGAAGTTGTGTGCTTCTGAATATTATAATAACTAGATTATTGAAACCTCTCTCTCAATATGGACAAGCACTGGAGTTTATTTTCTTCGCTGGTTTTCTTGTTATTTTCACACAAAAGTCAGCATCTTGGGAAGCCGACTAACCGTGAATTTTCAACCTGGTTTTAGCTGCAGGTGTAGATTAGGGAATCATCTAGTAGAATTACTAAAATTTAGAGTGCCAGGGAAAAAAATTGCACAAGTATGCAGAAAAAGGTAGAGCGCTATGATTACTTGAAAGTAAATTTGTGTTCTAAAATAGTCCGATATATCCTAATGATTATCCTATACACTAAATTGGATTTTCTGAGACTAGGTTGACTCCTGAGCAATGCGGTCAATGTTGTTTAGGAATAGCATACTTGTCCCGCAATACCTTTCAAAATCTTACTAATTAATTTTTATGTGCGACTATCAGAAAATTTCATAATTCTTACCTTCAATCTCACAAACTGAATATCAGTCAATGAATATTCAGCCAATTCTCGACAGCTTTGAAGGGAAATGAAATTGTATTTCCTACCTACTGTTTTCCCCAGGCTTCTAGGTTAGGTATTTGTTTTATGTACGTAACACTTGCGCTGTTCGTGTTTTGAAATTTACCAAGACTGTGAATTCCGGTATTTGTTAGCTTTGTAGCCTTCTCTCTCACGAGGTTGAATATTCATCAACTTTTTGTCTCCTTTTTCTTGGCTTAAAATGGCCATTGATTCCAAGCATCTCAGATTCCTAGCTCTAGCAGTATTAGAACGAATCAATGTTCTGGCATGCTCCCAATCAATCTGATGTGGTTCCAAGAGGTGAGCTACGACGCCATTTTCTGTGTCCTCACTCCTGGTGTTAGCCATGTGTTGTCTTATAAGATTTCAGACGCCAATTCGTGTTTCACCGATGGGAATTACGTCACACTCACCACATGGCACACAATACACTCCTGTCATGGTGTTTTGAATATGACGGAGTTCCACTACTTCTGTTTTCCTCTCCACTGTCCTGCATTTACTTGCTTCATTCTCCTCAAGGCCGAGTTAGCTATTTTGGTGTGTTCAAGATTTGTATTGAACAATTTATTATTTTATTTTTGGCAATGCGTTATATTGAAGTTAATCACCCCAAAATTTCATTCAGTTAGTAAGAAAGATCATTCGTCTGCGCGAGTCTCTCGTCCCTTAAAACATTGAAGGCTACCTTGGCCTACAAATACCAGATACCTGCTCTTTTCATTCCTACTGTTCAGTCTTTTCACATGTGGCGCATACCCGCTTTTATTTTTTCACGTCTCCAAAACAACAACACAATACCACCAATGTAGAACAAACACAGTCCAACAATTAAATTTTTGGAGAACTCCAATCTCCTCCTTCAGAATAACGCCAAAACCACGAAAAAGTTTGTTTACGTTGGTTGTATAGTGTTATTGTTTTGGAGATGTCTTTAAAATACCACTGTATCAACCGGCTACCGGTGTTTTCAATTTTTTCACGTGTTCTGCAAACCTACAACCCTACTCTTTTACATCACTATTTTTACTTCATATACGGCATGACATATTGCAAGCACTCTTTCTCAACTCTTGATTCAAGAGACATTCTTCTTTGCTAGTATGCAATCTATAGATTTATTTGTCTTAGTGAAGTGGTGATGTGGGAGGAATGATGCGGGAGTGACTAACGCCATCTAGCAGTGTTGTTGGTTGTTTCGATTTTTGAAAAAACCGTTACTTCGGTCATTTTACTTTGGATTTGAAAAAGTACATACAGCGGAATAGTAGCTTTCGCCAAACTAGTTTCGCAGAAAAAGTAACAAGACTCTGTGACTTGAAACTTGGACCGAATTTGGCTAAGCATACTCCACTATTAAGTATTATTTCGGTTTGTGGTAGCTGCGTGTATTCAAGTTGGTTGGGTTGGGTGAGCAGAGGGGGTGTTATCACAGGTGTTAAGTTTGGGTTGTGATAGCAGTGTTTTGGTTCGTTTCGGTCCGCAGGTACAGCTTTACGAAAATGCGTTTAGGGTCACCAGATCCTCAATCTTAGCTTGTCTTTAATTTCAGTATTTTTTCCTAGCTATTTCAGAATGCCTTTAAAATTTGTTGTAATGAACCTATTGTGTATTTATTAATAACATACCTACGACAGGATTAAAAAAAAAAAAAGCTTAAAAAATCAGATCTATCTCAAGCTTAGACAAAATATACGCTACCTTGTTTCTATAAGCATTTGTTGCTCCCATTGTAGTTAAAGTCTTGTTTTTCGGGTGCTTTATACAAAAGTTTCAGTCCCACATTTGTTGTCTTTTGTAAATCGGGACGTAATTCCAGGCTAAAAATTAGGGTGGATAGATCTAATTCGATTGTTTTTAGTCGAGTTTGTAAGCTTTGGCTTTGTTTTTTTTCATAATATGATTGTACCGCTCATATTTTACAAATTATTTTTCATTAATTACCAAATTTTCAAATTTTTTCACACCAGCAGCATCCCTGTAACCCCTCGTACATGTACACGCGTAACTTGACGCGCGTAGACGCGAACGCAGAAAAAAATACTGGTTTCTTCCGTATCGCTTACCCATAATCCATTGCAATCGGCAGTGCGTTGGAGTTGGCGTAGGCTCAACTTTTCCGCGTGAGCCGCGCGGCAGGACGGGTTTTTGTGCCCTCCAGCTACTACGAAACTGGGTATTCAATAGACGGATTTGTAAATAGGTCAAGTCGGTCGGTCATTCTCTCCCCTTCTTACGCATGATCGTGGACACACTAGCGCTGCTTTCTTTTCTGTGTCTGCTTGTATGCGCGTCAAGTTACGCGTGTGCATGTACGAGGGGAATAGAAAAATAAGCATCACATGGAATGCTGCACGCAATGGCTTAATTTCCATTCTTCATGTTGTGTTTGGGGTGTTTACGAAGATCTATTACTGTAATAGCATACAAATGTGTAATCACTTTAAGGTACATAACACTGCTCCGACACAAACAGCTGCAAAAAATTAGGCCTACTGATCCCTAAATTGTACCAGCAGGCAAATAGCTACTTACAGAACATATGGTACGTGTGTATAACTACGAAATAAACCAGCTTAGTCAACAAATTTTCAGATACTATGTGTTTACAAGCATTAAAGTGGCACTATCACCAATCACAACCATACGAAAATAATGTGGTACCAACTAGCAGCAGTGATATTGTTAACTTTTACAGCTTGATCCAAAGTGAATGAGGACGTACCAAATTTTCACCAATACTTAAGGAGGCTCGTGGCTAGTTTGTTTCGTTAAAAGAAATGGTGTTGTGAATTCCTTCACTCGATGCAAGCAAGTAGTACATAGTACTAGATAGTGCTAGAATTTGCCAGCTTCTGCAAACTTTCAGTCGGTGATAGCGCCACTTTGACCTCTTCTACACCACGGTCTAAGCCAGCTTATAAAGGTTCCTGGGAACTCGTGTGACGTAGCAAAGCAGACATTTTTAGGGGGTTTGTCTGATCCAAGAGGATGAGAGATCAAATTGAGAGATCATACCCTTGTAACTACCGTAAATCCTCTATTTCTGGCCGGTCCTCAACTGTAGCGGTCTCTAATCGTAGCCGTGCGTTTTGTAAATCACGAATTAGTAGTAGCCAGTCTCTAAATTGTAGCAGGTCTTTATTGTACACGGGTCAAAATGGCTCGATTTGAAAAAGATTCTATAATAGAGCATGTCTGTCATATGTTCAACACCAGGGGTTCCAGTCCCACCAAAATTCTGAAATAATTTCCCCCGAGTTTTCCAAGTTTTTTTCAGAGTAGTTCAGGTACATTTCCAGGGTATTTATGGCAATTTTGGAAAGGAAATTTTTTATTAAAATAACACCACAATTTTACCACATATTTTACCAGTTTTCACTCAGTGCAAAAGAGTAGCCCAACTTAATGAACTTTTAGGTGTCAACACAGAAGTGCATGGATAAGTTTTATTTTACTACACGGTCTGTGTGGCTTTCCCTGTGTTTTCTAGGTTTTTTTGTGAAAAATCAGAGAATAACCAGAGTTTCAAAAACAGTTTAAATTCAGATTTATGCAAGTAACGCTCAAATTCAAAAAAGGAAATACTCAATCGTAGAGCTTAAATTTCCTGAGTTTTCCATGTTCTCCAGGTTGGTGTGAACTTTGTATGTACGGTCCTGGACTGTAAATGTACCTACCGTAAATTTTCTTTCTATATTTTGTAGTAGTTGGGTCAAAATGGCTTGATTTTCAACTAGTGGCCCGGGCTACAAATAGAGGATTTACGGTATGTTATACGTCACAACTCCACTGATTTTACATGAGGGCTGAAGAAAGGTACAAGTTTCATTTGCGTAAAAATCTCTTTCACACTGTCACCTTGTAAATACACACTCCACACCAAATGAAGGTATTGTTGCTTTGCAGACTGAGTACAACCTTTTACGGAGTGTACGTACCCTTTTTCAGGGGCGAGGTGTTATCGTCTAACTGGAAAATCACATAATTGGAAGAGTGTATATATAACAGTATAATGGAAAATGGACTAACGTCCCTGCCTCGCTCGCGCTGCCTTGCTTGCTATGGCTATACAAATTACATCAGAAACCGCAGGTATATTATTGTCCAGTTAGACGTTTATCCATTATACGATATTCCGTTTAGATGATTTTCCTGATTTTTTATTTCAGCAGTTAGACTTTCGTCTAATGCCCCTTTTTCCATACACACCAACACCTCAAGAATGCTCAAGAACACCTCACCTGAGATCCACCAAAGGAACGCTGGATAATCTTAGCCTGCGTCTTTTGACGGTTGGCTGCTGAGGTGATGAGGGCTTGTACAGGCTTTGCACCTCCAACATTCTGCCTGCTAAAATACAAAAAAAAATTACGTCTATCAGAAAAATGAAAGAACGCTTCTCAAGCAGGTTGTGCACATCCAATGTCAGCTAATTATAAATAACGTAACTATGAAAAAAAAAATCAACACCACATCTTTCACGCGTCTTCCATAGCCACGCAGACTTTTTGACACATGTGATGGCCAGTTATCTATGATGTCATTGCCAGTGGCAATAGAAATGGATTACCCTCCCCCACTACCAATGACTCATCTCATTCGCTACCCCCACCAATTACACTCCCCGCCCACTCCTCCCACTATACCAATACTGTAGTAGGGGGAAAGAGTTTTAAGCTATGGGAAATGTGATATCATCCGCTTCCAAGTAAAACCGGCCACTTTACGGGCTGCAGTTGTAAATCGATCTGGAACGCTTGAATCAAAACACCTGCAAATCAATTATTTACCGTTCTTGAAATCTGCACGCGGCCATGTTTACGTTAGTTTGTATTTTAAAATATTGATCATGTTAAAACCAAAACTGTGTATGTGAAAAAAACAAAAAACATCACTACAAAACCCAAGTCAAAAAACCATTCGCACTTAAAGTGGGTATGCTCAGCTTACTAAATATTAGTCCAGTTTTAAAGTGATTACTTGTTTACGATAAACTAAACAACTACATACCTACGAAAGTTGGTGTTTCAATCATTACTTGGAAGCTAATTTTTTTTTACATGTGTAAATTCTTTTATTGCGCTATTTTTTTTTTTACTATCAAGTTTGAAACAAAATCTAATAATCAGACAACTCCTCCACTAATCACCGTGTACAGGCCAATCTATGTATGTGATCATTTATCTTGGATAAACAAGTCACCACCAGTGCTGGATAAACAACATCAGTTTGCCATCAATGCAGCTCAACTGCAATTAGTTGTAAAAAAAAAAGTAATAATAATAAAAAAATAACACAACGTTATAACAAAACCCACAACCGGAAAAAAAAGATCTAACTTAACGAACTTCACACTGTACTTAAAAATTGACCATATAATGTTTACCATTTAACAACAACAACTTAGTCAGCCAATTTTAATGCAATTCCCCCAAGAGTTGATCATCAATGCAGCCGGACTGCAGCTAGCAATACCTGATGCCCGATGCCGAGTTTGCTGCATGGCGGGCCGACGATCCGCACTCCCCA
>JAHWFP010159175.1:6168-16365 GCA_023313725.1 Lithobius niger | reverse complement strand
TGCATATGGCTGCCACCAGGGGTCAGCATATGGTCTGCGAGCCACGGCATCTGACTTTCTTGGCATTGATTGGGAAAACCTATGAAATACTGCTCCCATTTTACCACAGAGTATAAACGACGTGTTAGTAGTTAACTTAAACAGAGAGTGTCTGGCAGATATAGACGCAAATTGGAAAGTTGATGGTCAGACGAAACCTTTTATGGTTGTGTAAGCCAGTATGGGATCAGAGACCAGTCAGAAATTCCTTCCTTCCCGATCTTGCCTGTCCACTTCTGAACATAAACGGAAAATTGAAAATTTAAAATCATGGCGTATAAAAAGAGAAAGTGGCTCTACTACGGTTGTTCCACATTATGGTTGCAGGAAACTGACTGTATGGTGCCACCTTTTCTTCCTCTGCGAGTGCAAATAAAAAACCGTAAATATTCCACTTGCAGACTCAAACAGTAACTGTGTAGAGTCTACAAGTATGATATCAACCAGTTTTTGCTATCTTAATGCAAGGAAACGTGGTGTCATAGTCAGTTTCCTGCAAACATAATGTGTAACAAACTATAGAGCAGCGTCATGTGACGGCTATGAGACACCATTTGGAGGTAATAGCTACAAAGTGCACTAGCTTAAAATGTAACGGAAAAAACGGCACTTATAGTCAAGACAGTGCTTTGGGTGCGGATTTCTTAGGCTTAAAAGAACGTTGTTTTCTCCAACAACAAAAATCGCGCGTTATAGGCTTAAGAAATCCAGTCTAATAGCAATGGCTTCAATAAGACGATCCTCCTTTCTCCCTTCAGTGCTCCTTGCAGATAACCCAGTTACTGGCTCCACCATAGCGTTATACACAATAATACTACGTCGTGTCACTGCCCTATATAAAGGCATTTTATGTTAGTATGGTATTTCGGGTTAAGTGGGTTATTCCACTTCTATGGGTATCTGGCAAACTGTCCAGCGTTACCATATGGGAAACAATTTATCCGTTTTATTTCAGTTTCGAGCATTGCAAGTGACGACTACGAGTCTCCGCGTCTTCATGCTTAACGACATCGGAGTACATAAAACATGCATAGCACGATCTTTGTTGCTGAACGATTCTACTCTTGTGAGAATTCATCGATATTAGAACACAACGCAAAACTCTAAAAAATGAAAAACACTGAAACGAATGAAATTTATAGCCTTTCAGGTGTTTTGTATTTTTTGTTTGTTTATTATACATAAATAGTAGCAGCACCCTTGGGAGAAAATTTAAGGTGTAGTAAAGATATAGCCTATTACGAGTCGCAAACTGTGAGAAATTGCAATGATATTTTTCTTTTCGCAGGTAAATCTCCGTCGTGGCTTCGTGGTTCGTTCTACAAAGTTGGAAATGGAAAATTCGATTTACCAGGCGGATTTAGTTTCAGTCATACTTACGAAGGATTTGGAATTATCTACCACTACGAAATAGCCGATGGGAAGGTAATATAATATAAAGTACCTTTGTTATATTTCATTATGGCTGATTTTTTATTCATTTTCCTTAATCTGAAGTAGCAAACACAGGAGAAAAAAGCTACAGTAGTTTGTAAAAACGCACATTGTAACGCTTACGCCAGGAACTTAACAGTCGGAGATTGGCGCTACAAGGCGTACTATCGGCCAACATTGTGAACTCGACACTATATCGGTAGTGGCGAGTTAGCATATTGAGCCAGTGGATTGGATTAGAGGCAAAGTTCAAGACCGACTTCAATGTCTGGTTTCATGATGACACTTGAATTTTTTCGTCATTATTGCTACTCATTTCGCATCTTTAGCTGTACCCACAGTTGGTGCCATCGTGTTCATTTAATCATATCAAAAATCAAAACTGGAAAAAAGGGCCGCCAAGTTCCGAATGGTTCGGCTCTTCAAGGGAGTGATATCAACACACCAATACATTCGCCAAGTTAATCGCACCACATAATAGTTCGAAGATTAAATGAAAACTAGAACATTGCTACTTCGGTAGCAATGTTCAAGTTTTCACTTAACGTCCAAAGTATTATTCGGTGCAATAAGTTGGCTAATGTTTTGATGTGTTGATATCACTCCATTGAAGGTTCGAACCATTCGGAACTTGGCGGCTCCTTTTACTAGTTTTGGTGTTTGATATGATAACACTCCTTTTTTTTTAATTGTGTATTTACTCAACTCTACTACCGTGAAGATGTGTAATAAAGTGCCACGTCAACAAACAGTTGGTTTTTAACACTTTGTTACTACCTTTTGCCTATAGGCCGAACCATTCTCAACTTAGTCACCTCGTTACCAGTGTTTGGCTTTGTTTATTTTGCTTTGTTTTTACAGTTGGTTTATTTTTCGTGAATTGGACGTGAATGCAATTTCTTTGCAACGTTGTTTAGATTTATCGAGATACACTAGTGTGTGTCTAGGCATGCACGTCAGTATACACTATGGGCTTTTGTTAGTAAGTTAGCTCGTAGAGTAGAGCGTAAGGCGTTAAGCCAATGTGGTGCTCTCGTATGAATAAATCAAATCAAAATCAGTATACACGTTGTCATTGTCCGAACTATGGCCGTCCAATGAGAGACGATGCCAACAATACTAACAATGGTTAGAACAATGTTTTCGTACTTACGTGCCCTCCCACACCATCCCCGTTACGCCCGCAGGCTTCAAACCATAAAAGGTACGCAGTTCGTATTCGTATTGTACTGTACCCATTTATCCAATTTCATAGCTGGAAGCCTTCCCGTTATCTCGTATCGATGAATAATCGCCCTATGGGATTTAACATGCAAATGAACGGACTAGCTAGCTAGCTAGTAACTAGTAACACATTTTCAACGTTATTGAGGGTCAGATTTTGCATTGAAAGCAGCTTAGCTGGCATTCCAGGCAAGTTAGCACCAGGCAAATCTCCCAGACCCGATAATATTTCTACCGATTTCTTAATTAAATATCAACAGAATTTAATACCCATTCTCGTTAGCATTTTTAACAAATTTCTTTCCGAGGGCTTCGTTCCACTTGGTTGGTCGCACGCATTTGTTACGCCAATATTTAAAAAAGGGTCTCGTCATGATCCTAAAAATTACAGACCTATTAGTCTTAAATCCCACTTATGTGAATTGTTTGAATCCACCCTGTATTATCATGTTTTTGCATTTATTGAACACTATAACTTTCTGACTCCCGCACAACACGGCTTTCGGCCGGGCTACTCAACAACCACGAATCTCTTATCTTTTTATGGTAATTTTTATCAGCCACTTGACGAAAATATTCCAGTGGATATATTTTTTCTGGATATCGTTAAAGCTTTCGACCAGGTGCCACATAGACTTTTAATACATAAATTAAAAACATTTGGAATTCAGGGACCAATTCTACGATGGATACAGAACTGGTTAAGTAACCGTACGCAAACGGTAGTTATTGAAGGATGCCATTCCCAAACCATCCCGGTCTCCAGTGGTATTATCCTGGGATCTGTCCTTGGGCTCCTTTTATTTTTGTTATACTTTAATGATTTTGGACTGGATGTTAATGGCGTTTTGGCTAAATTTGCAGACGACTCAAAACTCAGGATGGCACTACAATCGCCTAACGCCAAACTCGCATTTCAATTAGACATCGATCTTCTTTACAACTGGTGTACAAAATGGCATCTTGCTATACACCCCCATAAATCTGCAGTACTTCACCTCGGCACGCATAACCGGCACAATCAATATTTTTGGGGGCTACATTACTTAACTCAACAAACAATGTAACTGACTTAGGAATTACTGTAGATAACAAACTAAATTTTGCATCCCACATATCTGCCGTTGTGGCCAAAGCCAACTCTACGTCCTTCTTAATCAATCGCACTATCACCTCCCGGCAACCGGAAGCTTATTTTAAACTCTACCTTACGCTTGTCCGTCCCATTCTAGAGTACGCAATTGAATTTTGGTGCCCGTATCTTATTAAAGATCTGCATGCCTTAGAAAATATCCAGAGACGCTTTAGTAAAAAAGTACATGGTTTGTCAACTTACTCTTATGAGCAGCGCCTTTTGTTTTTAAAAGTGCCTTCCATATGCTGGCATTTCTCACGCGGTAGCATCATTTCTCTATACAAAAATTTACGTAATAATTGTGGTGGGTCTGGACTTTAAGATAAATTTCAAATACAGACTTCTGGAATAACACGTGGCCATGCTTACAAATTAAAACTCCATCACTTGCGACATGAGTGGGTGCGTCATACTTTTTTCTTTCGTGTGCTTGCTACTTGGAATGCTCTCCCCGCGTCAGTGGTTTTGGCTCCCTCTGTCAATAGTTTCAAGAATGAGTTAGATGCCTACATCAAACACACATCCCCAGATCTAACTGTTCTATATTTTTAAGTCTCTTAGGCTACAGTATTATGTGTGTATACTTTTTTTTTTGTATTGAAATTTTGGTATTGAGTATAAAATAGTACATACGTACGTATAAGCTTATAAGAGTATACATAAAATATTAATTTTGCAGATGAATTTATTTTTTGTTAACCTAATTTGTAAATAAGTGCTTGTTAACTGAAATTGATTAAATTTATAACTGTGCGTGTATAAATGTATATACATATTTTTTTTTCTTCCCTTTACATATTTTTGCAGCCTTTCCAGTTATGTAATGCCCTATGGGCGGTTTAACTGTAAAATAAAGTTATTCCTACACGAGTTAATTTTTGTCAGGTGGGTCATTGCTCTCGATTTCAACACAATTTAAGCTTTTGTACCGCATTATTATTTTTCCCCAAGTACCTGAAATGTGCCCAACTATATGCTTCCAAGATATAAGACACTGACGCAATGGCGTCGCGCTACAATGGTTTACAACCTCGACAATTGAATTGATGTGATGTTGTGATGTTTGTTGCTAACTTGGCACGATACACTAGCACGATACTAAAGTTTGCCGCTAGCTAATTTCGTTTCTTTAATCTTGTACTTAATGTATGTCTGAGAAAGGTAAAAGTCTAGAGTTCAGATCGGACAGTATCAAGTTGGCGTAGTGGTAGTGCATTGGTGGCACACTCCAAAGACCCTGGTACATTTCCTCGACAGGTGAATTTTTTTCGTCATTAATGTTGCTCACTTGTCATCTTTAGCTGTTCACAGTGTTGGCTTCATTGTGATCCTTCTTTAATTACTAACATTTACATCTAATTTCGTTTCCTTAGCGTTACGGGGCGTAAGTGACTTTAAACGCCAATCAGTAGTTTTTCCTTTTTGACCGCGCTCCGTAGCCTGTCATACAGCTTCAAAATTTCATCTTCTCTGTTCAAGTTTGCTTTTCGCTTGGTAGCGGCCACCGGCAGGTTAACATGATCCATGAAGTCCTCAATAACTAGATTTATTTTTCCTGCACATTAAGATTAATTGCTTTGTGTTCCTGATCATCTAATTCGAAACACGTTTTAGTCAAGCCCTATACTCACTCGCTCTTAAAGCTACCCAAGTTTTCATCGATAATTATAGTAGTCGCGTGCAAAATGTGCTGCGCCATCTGTGTGACGCGACTACAAACTAGCGTCAGCACTACTACTTCCGGACAAATCCGAGACTGAAACTGAAAGTTAAATCAAGTACAGTATTTGCTGGTAATGAACAGGAGGCAGACGCTGGTCATCTGGCTCAAACGTCACTTCTGCTCGCGTCCGCAGTTGGTGGTCCCGTCGAAAAACTGAGAAACTAGAGTATCTGTTACGGAGTTTTGCGCGGCTTGCTTGAGCGGTAAGTCTAGCAAGTGAGTTATCTCGTAACAAAGTGTAGTTATTATTCCAAGGTTTAATTGTGAATCTTCCCAGATGTATTAAAAGCAGACGTGCAACAAGGAATGCAACAAGTCTGGCCATTCGTTTTGGGAAGCCAAGTTTAACTAGCAGGGATCGAGATATTAGGCTATAAAATAACCAAGATTCGGTAAGCCTTTACGTAAATTTCATTGAAGTGACGTGACAAGGAAACGAACCAACGAACTGCCGATCATAACTCAAGCGAACTTACGGTCAGAGCCATCTCTCCAAGGATAACCGTCCATACAGTAAAGGATTACCGACTTTCAGCTGGCCTTAGTGTATTTTTCGGCACTATTGTGATTCCTTAACTACTATATAATTTTCGGCGAATTGTGTTTATTTGCTCCTGCATGTCTGTCAGTTGTCTCTTGGGAGAGGCAAAAGACAAAAAAAAAATGGGTATGGAAGCTAATGCATTCTCAGCAGGTTATAGTGCTGCTCAGAATTTTAGGCAGCCAGTTTTCAGAAATATCCCTTTAGTCGGTTACAAAACTTGGTTATTTAATTGGTCATCTTCAGTGTCAGTTTTAATATTTTGTCCATTCGGGAGGGGGTAAGGGTGCTATGCTCGTAGAATGATTCTGGGGTATTAAAAACATTTGATATCAATAAATAAAAACAATTTAGGTCGCTTGTTTTACTCTTCAGCTTGGGCATTGGGCGTCTGCGCCGCATTTTCTCCTCTGGGTGTTGAGTGAGTGAAAATGAGTCTCCGAACTCCCTTTTCTTATACCACGATTACTAGTCCGTTAAGATTAACTAATTGAACAAGGTTAAACCCCCTCACCGATTTTCAGCAGGACTTAATCCAATTTCTCTGCACTGCGTTGCAAATTAAGAAAAATGCGCTTAAAAATTCGCTCGTGATTCTCATTTTTTTTTTTTTTGCAGGTGAGATACCGTTCCCGATTCCTGAATAGCGAAGCTTACACCAAAGCAATGCTTCATGGCCGACCACAGTACACAGAGTATGCCACGAGGGCGTTTTCTGACCCTAATAAGAATTTCCTTTCAAGGTAATTATTGCTTTGGGTTTCTAGTTGGTACGTATAGCATACAAAATACATGTATACTAATCTTAAAATTTTAGCATTTGTGAAACACATGGTTAGTTAACCTTGTTTTTAGCAGGTGGTGTTACCTAGAGCTTAAACGTTATCCACTACTTTGTAATTCCTATCAATCATGCACTAGCTATTAGCGTGTCATACGTCCTGAAGGTACAAAATGCAAATCTATATGCGTGAATGAGATCTTCAATAAGCTATAACTTGATGTGAAATACGTTTATGGACACTGCTTTGACATCGCGTCAAGCAACGTAGTGTTCACAAATTATTCTTTGGTATATACTACATTTTGACAAACCGAAATTTGTCGCATAAATGGCATAATTTTCCCCTTCATTATCAGGCCAGTTTAGGTAAGTGTTATTCACAATGCATGGCATCCTCTAACTTTGCTTTGAACATCTTTTAACAAATCCAGATAAAAAAAAAAAAGAAACATGATTCAGGTCACCAACTTCAATCCTTTCCACCTTTATAAATGCATTCAAGTTTTAGAAGACAATAAGAAATATTTGCATTCACTGGAGGAGTGAATTTAGCTCCAAGAACGGCTGTGGGTTTACTGCAATTAATGCACAGACAAGTGTTAGAAACAATGCAAACATTTAGAACGGTACATTAATTTGTTTATCTTTACCGGAACCTGGTCACTAAAATCAAGATGTCACGTACTGCCATAAAACGACTAGAATATAATAAATAAAAACTTCCCACAATCTAATCTAGGTCCAGCCTACTACCAACCTATAAATTGCGGCCTCTAATTATAGGTGCCTTACGAAGAGTGGAGTAGTTTGATATGTCAAAATTAACCTTATTAAGACCACATGCTGTGTGTGTCGCCTGCCAACATTCAGCAATAGTATTATCCAGATAAAGTTAGTGTGTGTGATTATAGCGACCACTGGACATTTGTGACTTTTACTGCTAAGGTAGTTTGCTGTCTACAGGCATCTGAGGAAAAATAACAATGCGACAGGAAAGGCTAAAACTTCATTTGATTCGGTGACTTTGGTCGCCAGACAAAAAAAATCTCTATTACTAACACTGCTTAACGTTTTCTTTTTGGAAAAAAAGCGTATGAATAACGTTCATATTTGCCTAATTACTAAGTATGACTAGTTCGTTAGCTAGTTAATTTCACAAGAATAAATTCTTCCATGTGGTGTGCAAGGCTGAGTCGCGAGGTAGCGTCTCCTCACCAGCCGCCCTCCTTGCTGGGACTGTTGTCCCCAGACTGCGAGCTCTCTCTCGAGATTTGGCTTGACGGACGAGTAACGAGCGCAATCTCCCTTCGATTGCAACACGTTTGTAAGTTGACATTGTCAGACATGAATAAACCACGATGTTCGAAGAAAGATGCGCCGACAGAGTCGATTCTGTGGCCAGAGATCCCGATCGGGGGGGGGGGGGCGCAGACCCGACAGCTGAAATTTTGCAGATAGTTATAGTTTAACCATGGGATGTGCCTTTTGCTGGTTTGGGGGTTAGGGAAAGCGTAAATTAAAATTTACCAATCAATCCCAATACCATTTTAAGAGCGCAGTTGCCACATTTTGTTATTGTTGTTTTTATTTAAGGGAGCCGAATGCAAACCGGATTATCTACCCCACTGTAGACGACGAGAGGGATAATTTAGCTGGAGAAACTTGCCGCTTCAATAATACAACAATGAACAACATATTTTGTTTCAACAGTGAACAAAAAGACGGAGATTAAATTAGATTTATTTACGAGAGGCTAAAGGTCTACAAACTATGCACTCTTTTTAAACACTAAATACTAAAGATGGAGGTCAAACATCCCGTCTGCCTTACCTGTGTAAGGCCAAGGCCAAGATTAGTGTGTCATTTTATCTCTACTCAAGTCCCCTTCCCTCAGGAATGTCGGAGTCATCACTCCGTCCATCATAAAAGGCCTGACCAAGGACTCTTTATAACGGTGGACTCCTTTGGCGGTACCCGGTTTCAGGATTTTGGACTTTTGTGACTTTAGACTCTTGTGACAGGGGACTCTTATGTCTGTTTCGTGCTAGACTCGTATGAAGGGGAAATCCTATGACTGACATTTGGACTCTTGCGTCCGGGAGTGTGACAGTGGACTCTTATGATGGGGTTAGTAATAGCGGCCTTATGACGGACCCTTATGACGGTGGACTCCTTTGGCTTTATTGAGTTGGGACTCGTACGACTTTGGTTAAGTATTTTTAGGAGGCGGTGTTGACGTTAGGATTCTTATGTCTTTGGACTCTAGTGGTTGTGAACTCTTACGACGTATAGGGTCATTGTGACGGGATCCTTATGACCATGGATTCTTGCGCAGCTGGAGTCCTGTGAGGCTACCCCATGGGGGAGGGAAGGATCAGTAGTGGCACTTGGGGTTCCCCCTCCCCCGTGTCTAAGGCCCCTGGGACTCACTTCATGGCACTTTGTCTTTTTTGCAAAGTCCGCAGCCACAAGAGTCCAAAGACATAAGAATCCTAACGTCGACACCGCCTCTTAAAATACGGGGCGCCGTCACAAGTCCAACTGCACAAGAGTCCATGGTCATAAGGGTCCGAAAGTTGAGGCCCAACGGAGCGGGGCACCGTCATAGGACTCCATCTGCGCAAGAGTCCATGGTCATAAGTGTCCAAAAGCAACGGTCCAACGGAGCAAATGCCACAGGGGTCCAATGTACTAGGGTCCACGGTCAGAAGGGTCCCACCATAACGAGACCCGTCACAAGAGTCCACCGTCACAGTAGTCCAATATGGATCAGCCATAAGAGTCGAAAGTCACAGCCCTCCGAAATTCAGTAGCCAAAGGAGTCCAACGTCAAAAGAGTCCTTGGGCAAAAAGGTCCATACCAAAACTTAACCGTTTGATAAAAGGGCTCCAAAGTGTTGAGCAGTCACAATCGTCTGAAGCGGGGTGCCGTTACAAGAGTCCAAAAACAAAAGCACCACCCGTCATAAGGGTACCGTCGCTAGGGTACAAGCACAAATTCCGTCATAAGGGTCCAAACACCACGTACACAACATTTCGAATCATCACGAGTTTTTCCCACGATTTACTACGATTTGGTGCACAATGTAGTGAATACGGTTAGATTCTAGGTTTAGGGTTAGTTGTAAAAGAGAGTAATATTCCGAGTAATGTCTGTAGTGCTGTAATATGAAATGTTGTGTACGTGGTGTTTGGACCCTTATGACGGAATTTGAGCTTGTACCCTAGTGACGGTACCCTTAGGACGGGGGGCGCTTAAGCTTTTGGACTCTTGTAACGGCACCCCGCTTTAGATGATTGGACTCTTGTGACTACTC
>JAHWFP010159174.1:1544-15362 GCA_023313725.1 Lithobius niger | reverse complement strand
GAATTGTGACGGTTTTCTCCTGGATCATGTAGCAAACAGTTTTCACCATTTTTTCGTGTGCTTCTGATGATGAAGAAAGGACAATTTTCTTCGAAAATTTAAGAGACTAGTTGAAGTTTGAGTCTCATAGGTGGTATATGTGTTCATATAAATTATATAATATTTGGTATCCATGGAAAGCTAAAGGAACAAGGATTGTTGTGAAGTAACTCGTTTGTAAATCAAATAAAAATTGAATTCGTATTGCCTTTTCAAAAAATGCTGCGATTTAGTCGTATCCAGACAGAGAACAACACAGGCCTACGGACAAAGTCTTATCTAGCTGTTAATTCTTTACCTTGTAAACCTCTTCAGGATTAAGCAGGTAAACTTACTGTGTGTGTGTAGTATCGAATTAAATCTTAAGCAGGGAGGGCTCCCACTCTTCGATTGGAAATTTTATTTCATTTTTACAATTAGGAAAAACATCGTTTATTTTCCTACTGTGAAACTCCATTACAAAAGAACAAAAGTCACCAGAAAAATGCACATTTTCACAACAAAAGACACTCGCACTGTCTAGCGAATTTTCGATAGTAAACTACTATCCTGTTTAGGCCTTAAAGTTAGTTTAGACTCTGTTTACATTCCAGTTGACATCTCCGTAATTGTCTGCTTGTTCGTTGCCATGCTCCAAACTTGATGCGTTGTATAGCCTTCCGATTTTTGTAGGCCCGCCACGCAAGTTGCGTATCCTCCTGATTTGTGCAGGCCGATCCGGCGAATTTGCCACGTGTAGCCCTCACGTCCTACACTTAACTGCCTGGAATGTTCCCTGCCGATCAGATGTGAAACTCTCCTCAGGAATGGGTTTTGGAGATAACCAAAAACGTCATGCTAAAAACTTGAATGATGGAAGTGCATAGTGCGTCGCATGAGAGGGCTCTGCACTGTGATGACGGAGGGGTGAGCTGGAGGAAGGACAGCACGGAGGATGGTGTGCCTGAAGGAGGGGGGGGGGAGGAGAGGGGGACCCCAGATACGACATCCTTATGTGGTGAATAAATCAGAAATTGAGCTTTCTGATGCCGTGATGAGCGTTTTGAACTTTGATTTGAAGTTTGTGCCAGTGGAGCCAGGTGGGATTGTGGAAGTAAGGACGAACCAGGTGGCTGATGTTGAACTTCTTTCAGGATTCTCGTAGGCCCCTGAACTTAGACTGAAGCTGCAGCAGATAGTTGTCAAGCCGAGAGCGAATGTGAGGGTTGAACAAGCCAGGGCTATCCGGATTCTCATGGATCGGAACAATATTGCTGTGTGCAAAGCCAACAAGAGTCAGACTGTGGCGCTCTCTCGTAGTGACTACGACGAGCGAGTTGTTCATGATACCGTGACATCAGAGATATATCAGGAGACTGAAGTGAAAGTAGACAATAGGCCTATGTTGGATCTGCTCTTCAGCCTTGAGTGATTAATCGATTAATGGATGAGGGACATCTAGAGTGCCGAAAAGGTCCAGAGGTTATCTCCAAGAGCCCCTCAGCGACTCTCCACAATTTTTGCCTAGGTGAAGACCCCATAAGGACGGTATGCCTCTTCAGCTGATTACTTCTTCCAAGGGAGGAATGGCACAGACGTTGGACTGGGAAGTAGCTGAGGGGCTCAAGAAGTATATGCGGGGTGAGAGGCGGCTTCGTAAGACTAGTGAGTTGCAAGATGAGCTCGAACATGTGGAGCATGGAGAGGACGAGATGATGGTGTCATTTGACGTCGTGAAATTGTTCCAGAGTCTCACACCGTCTCATATTGGATGCTGGCACTCTCGAGGAAAAAGGAGGGTGTCCCGAGGAGCGAGTTCAGGAAGGATCGTGTGCTGCTGAAGTTCTGCTTGCTTCTATTTACGCCGAGTTTGGCGGGAAGAAGTATTGGCAAGATGGAGGAGCTCCTACAGGCTACTCTAGCTCACCAATAATTGCGGAGATGGTGATGCAGCACCTTGACAAAATGGTTCTGATATCGAGTGTGAGTGTACGAATGTGGAAAATATTTGTTGACGACGTGTTCGCTCTGCTAGGGAAGAGAGAGTTCCAGAGTGCATTGAATAAGGTTAACAACTGGAGGAGAGGGATCAGGTTCATGGCGGAGGAAGAAGAAAATGCAGCACTCCCTTTCTTGGATGTGAAGATACAGAGGACTGGTGGAGGGAAAGTGGTGTACTGCCCCTACGTTACGCCTATGGCAACTCAGCGTGCCATTCCATATTACTCGGGGCACGCAAAGGAGCAACTGCGTTCTATTGCTCAGAATGAGCTTGTTAGGCTAGTGAAACTCGAGTAGCCTCGTTTTTGCAGAACTTCACCTAGAGGTTGCTAAAGGAATGTTCTTGGAGCTAGGCTACCCGACAAAACTTTTGAATTGTCTACGAAATTAATCGTGGTCATCGTGGCTGAGTTGTGAGAGAGCTCAGCCAGTTGCTGGAGGTTTGCAGATCTGGTGGAACCCCTGCAAAGGGGACGTTGGCAAAGTCCCCGCCAGAACTGCCGGCCAGGGTAGCGTGAGAGGCTACCATGCTCCTTCAGCAGCTATGGGAAATATTCTGGCCAATTCTGGACAATCTTTTGGCCCTACAATGATCGGCGGTTTCCCGGATCGAATCCACGGGTTGGCACCTCCCATTACCAGATATTTCTTCTTCTCTAAACGTCTGGCAATGTTCAAAATTGAGCCAGTTCAGCCATACAAGAATTAAGTTGCTTCAGCTGACTTAAGGCTCAAAGAAATTAATAAAAAATAAATAAAAAAACGACAGTTTTGATTGTTGCAAATGAGAAAAAGAAGAAGAAGAATGACCACCGTGAAAACAAGAGAGTATTAAAGGAGTTGAAGATCGAGGAAGGTTCCCAGAGAGTGAAGCTGACTTACCTGGAAGGAGTGACTGAGCCAGTGCAAAACATTCTAAGGCGGCAAATTAGACACGTACCCAGCCGAAGCCATGAAGCCAAAAAAAATAAAACATCCTAAGGCAGCATGGCTTCAAGACCTATTTGAAGAACGTAGATGGACTTCGTAGGAGAATTGTTCATCAGAAGAAGAAGGAAGTCCCACAAAGGCGTGAAACACAAAAATCCAGGGACAAGAAAGCTATGGGGGTCAGTTGATAACACCAACGAGGGAGTGTATAGAATTTCATGCAATGACTGTGATGCTTTGCACATAAAGGAGACAAGAAAAGGAGTGCGAACGAGGCTTGCACAACACATGGGGAATGTTCCGAACGCGTCAAAGATAACGGCATCGCAGTGCATTGCATGGAGACAAAACCACAAAATTAGGCAGAATGACACCTGTACATTGATAAGGTCTAACATGGCACGAGACAGACACCTCCGGTGCCTCAAATCCATTGTGATTGGTCAACATGAAAGCCAAGAACCCAAGGCCCCTGCCGCGAGTTTCACATCTGATCGGCAGGGACCATTCCAGGCAGTTTAGTAGGAAGTGGGGGCTGCACGTGGCAAATTCGCCGGATCAGCCTGCACTGCACAAATCGGGAGGCTCCGCAACTCGCGTGGCGGGGCTGCAAAAATCGGGAGGCTATGCAACGCATCAAGTTTGGAGCATGGCAACGAACAAGCAGTCGATTTCGGACATGTCAACCGGGATGTAAACAGAGTTCAAACTAACTTTAAGGCCTGAAAAAGATAGTAGTTTACTATCGAAAATTCGCTAGACAGTGCGAGTGCCTTTTGTTGTGAAAGTGTGCGTTTTTCTGGTGACTTTTCTTCGTATGACAATTAGGCTTAAATGTGGTGAATTTTGCTATTTGTATGATGTACAAAGAGCAAAAATTTATATCTTTTAAAAACTGAGCTCATCAGAACCATTTAGTTCTTGCTTGAAAGTGTGCCTACAGAAAGTAGAATAAAGCTTGGGGAGATTTGCAACAATTATTACTTTTTATTGCAAACCTCCGCAAGCTTTATTGTACTTGCTTTGGACTGGAGGCACCCTTTCAAGCAAGAACTAAAAACTTTTAGCTCATATTTCCATAGATCTAAATTTTTGCTGTTTGTGCATTCTTATGAAATCCAGCCTATCATTCATACTGCAAGCTCGCTGCATTAACTAACCAAGGCTTTATTAGTCACCGGGTGGTAGACTTCACTAACAGATGTGCGTAAGGGGGAAAAAATATTTTTATGACCATACATGAAATTTTGATAAATATTACACAAATTTTAACTGCCAAACAATAGCAAAAAAAAAAAAACAAAAAAAAACACAAGCCTCAGCCATACATTGTTAAAATCAGAAACTTTTACATCTGGAGCCAAGCACCTGTTGAGGGGCAAAAAGGTCAGTTCTAACTGCTAATAAATTTCGTAAAATTCAACATACCGATCAAAACTAGTAAATTCTTTTGATTCCGATACTTTTGCCTTCTGACTGCACTTAACTCTTGATACGGATTCTGAAAAATAAATAAATGAATTTGACCCAACAATTGTATACCGAACCAAATAATTGTATAATCAGACAAGAGACATCAAAGTAGACCTACATAAAATATAAATAATAAAACTTTGCAGTAAAGTAAGAACACATGTATACATATTTCGGAGGGCAAATTCCATCATGTGTTAAGAACACCACCTCATTGTTGGCAATTTATTCCCGATATTTTGATGCTGGTCTGGAGAACAGTTTTAGCCAAAACATGAGGGGCGATGACTGATTAGTTACTATTAAAGCCGAAGTAACTAAACTTTGTAAGGGTTCCGGCCAAGTTTTAGGCAGTTTGAAGTGGAGGTGTGCGAGCTCAACTTGTCGAGTCGAGATAGAGTATTAATGTTTCGAGTTGAGTTCTAGGTTTCGAAGATGATGATGTAGTTCTAGTAATAACCATTAAGGCTGTACGAACCAGTTTTTCAGCCTAACCGTAACCAAACCAAACAAACCTTAAATGAGTCGAATACCAAACACAAAAACGTGGACCAAAATTATTACATCCATTCATTTGATTTTTTTCTGGGCACCTTAATGAATAGTTATTGCGTGCAAGTACTACGTTTCAAATCATCTTTTCCATTGCCTTTCGCAATTATTAAATGTTTTGTTAAGTGCCTAAACAATTTTTTTTTTAAAGTACACTAGTTCATGGGCTGCGACAATTTCTTCCCCATTTCTCGGTGATTTTGTCGACTGGGCTACGGTTTTGTTGGGTAACCTGGTTACCTAACTTTTTGCATGCATGGATTTTGCGATTTAGAAACGAAATTTAAAATAGATTCCTGAATTTTCCCGCTAATAAATCATTATGACGATCGTACACCGACACGTATGTTACTTGAAATTGTCACTAGCATAGCAAGCCTAATTACTATCTCACTTAGGAGTAACGTTCAAATTTTGCGACTAAAATGTTAACACAGCAGGGTGAAAACTCTGCAACAGGAATAGAATTAGATACAACCTGAGGGCCGAACGTGTACAGCTCTAGAAAGTAGAAAGGTAAGTATTTTACGAGAAAAGTAAAAATAATTGAGGGTCCGATGTAGTGTACTACCAAAGTCACGAGATTTCACACCGTACTTCTGAAACTTCTAGGAAGCCTTGTTGCATAACTAATTTAATGAATTAGGCGACCATGAGCTATTCCCAGTAATGCCAGGGAAGTAGGTGCCCCCGCCGCAAGGGTAATGGAACTTAATTGAGAATATAAGAGTAAAAATTGAAGAATTGAGGATATACAAGTAAAAATTGCAGAAATTAGCCGTTCAGTGGGCAAAGTAAAAAAAAAAAAAAAAAAATTAGTAGTCTGTGTGAAACAATAATTCATTTGAACCAATTGATAAACAGATATTGTAAAGTACTACGTTGGGAATTACACAATACACATCCAGGTAACCTAACTGAAAATATAGTACCGTGTAATGCCCCTGCTCTTAACTAAGCATCATAGCATCATAGGCGCCGGAGCGGGAGCGGAGTGGGGTGGGGGGCAACACTTTTTCCAGGACCAATAATAGCCCCCTCAGGTTTAAGAAACCGGGAGAAAGAAAAAATTTTTTTGTTAACTTTTCATTTTAACGTTGGTTAGGCATTTTAATTTCCGTTTTTATTAATACCACTAAATTCGGAACAACGGAATGCAACGAGACGGGGAACACGAATCGACATATGTTGCTTTGCACTAAGCAAAACTAATTGAAGAAAAAAGCTGCATATTCTACGTGCTAGTTTCGTAAGTGCACTTACGGGTCATTCAAGTCATGTGATGCAGAATAAACTGATGTGACTTTTGACTTACTAGCATTCAGTCATAGGTATGTGCATATTTTTCGGAGGGAGGGCAAATTCTAGCCCCCCCGCCCGTTCACGACCCCTGCTAGAAAACATATGACCATTTTATTTTTATTTTGTGTTACTTTGCTTGCTTTACGTCACGTATGCTTCACCAACAAACAAACGTTTTCAAGAGAATAGTGAATTTAGATTTTTCCAATGGTTTTTATGCCCCTCGGCTCGTATATATATATATATATATATATTTTTTTGGGGGGGGGGGGGTTGGTGTTTGTCTCCGGCGCCCCCCCCCCCCCTTTATTTACGACGCTGGTGGCATTTGGCCCCCTCACTTTTTTTAGGGTAGAGGCGCCCCTACTGAGCATCTTTCTTATAAATGCTATGCTACCAACCAGCTAAGCTCTACCTGTATTAAATCACAAAGAAAAACTTACCCATAGCAAGTGCCATTATGAATGATGACCACGTACCAGTTTACTTACCACTACTTTGTGTTTCAGGTTCATCCTCATTGTTTACACAAGTTTCATACATTGAAAGTCTAACGTTTGGATCAAGACTACCGTTGCACTGAGCAAATGCCTTCTCACCATCAGGTAGACCCATCTCCAGAAGCAACTGACTCGGCCCACAAGTTTCGTCAAGAGCTTCGTCATTTGATTTGGCAGCTTTCTTTTCCTTTACACGAGCTATTGTAACAAAGTTGGAAGGAAGTTTAAGATTTGTTACGGGCAAATTAAGTCTTCTAGCAGGGTTTACATATTCCAGTAATGTTGGACTGGCTATACATGTCTCATCTAAAGAATCATCACACCCAGTTTGGCTAAGACGAGGATTGACTGTCTGATCAGACATTGCTGATGATGCAGCAAAATGTAATTTAGCAGTAGATTTCTGGTTTAGAAGTTCCTTACTAGCAGAGACTTCATTCTTCGGCGTGTACTTTTCTGTGTTCTTCACACTGCCAACGCCACAAGTTTTTGTGGTGGGTGAATTTTGTCGATTGTTGCTCCCATGACTGTTATTCTTTATGGAAATGACCTTCACTGCAGTTTCAGCAGCATTAGGGTTTAAAAGACTAAAACTGTCACTAGAGCTGTTGCTCGAGTCAGACCCTCTCCTTTTATTGGCCAAAGACTCATTATTACTTTCGACTTCTTGTTCCAGTGATTTTCTGAGCGCCTCTTGCAACCATTTTTGTTCCATTTCTTCATTTATCGGCACTTCATCAATACTGCTGGCACTTTTAATTCTTGGTTTGGAAAGGGCGTCAAAGGAGTTTTTAGTTATTTTTGTTTGCTTCAATTTAACTGTGTTGACTGGTTTAGAATTAGGATCCAACTCAATTACGTAGGAGCCAGGTTTGCTCTTTGTTTTAACAAGTTTCTTTTCTTTTCCATTGTTTGTAACAATTTCTACCTGGCCGTTTAGAGACTTCAGCACAGACAAGTCTACTTTGCTATTCTTGGCCGAGCCTGCTTTCCGACCGTCGTCAGATTTTTTATCAGTGCAATTTGGCACCATTTTCACAGGTTTCGAGTTCAACTTACACCCCACATTCTGCTCACTATTTTTTGTATTACCGGTACCAAGCTTAACTTGCTTTACAATTAAATCGTCATCTGCACCTTCCACGTCTTCCACAAATAACACAGGGGATGCAGCACTTTTACGTCTGTGCACGGATTCCACTGCTCTAGACACAAGCTCTGGCTTCTGCACACTTGGAACGCCATTAACTTTTGCAGCCATAGCTTTAGTTTCTTTCATATTAACTGACTCTTTTACATTATCTTCGGGATATAAGTCGTATATATCACCATCTAGAGTTTCTGCTACTATTCCACCACACTTCAGAATATCATTTCCTACTACGTTGCATGTGTCCAAAACTAGTATTTCACTATTATTTGTGTCACTGGGCTTTACAAAGTCTGAATCAGTAAATTGTTTGCTAACTATTCTTGGCGCCATCAGAGTGGACTCCTCTGTAAGAAACCTGGTTGCATTCTGAGAAGAGCTATTTTGTGTGTGTGGCTTTGAAAGGCGTCCACGTTGCAAACTCCTGTACGGTCGTCTACGTTCGGCCCCATTTGATTCGCTAACCAAGACGCAAACAGCCTTTTCTTGTTCAGAAGTGTCTGATGAATCATCAGCCTGACTGGCAAGACGGCGTCTTTTGATGGCTCTTCGTGTTTGACTTTCTTTAGTAGGCAAACAACCTTGCATTTCGTTATTTGAAGATTGAGAAATTCTGGAGGAAGATCCGTCATTCCTAAAAAGAAAAAAAAACAATCAATAGCCAGTTACGGTTCTTCATGGTTTTAAGTTTTTTTTCGCACTGCTAAGACAACTTTTTAAAAATACTTAAAATTTGACCGATAATTTAGTCGGTCCTTAGCCGACTTTTTTAGTTTTTAATAACGGTTGATTGATGCCTAGTTGCCAAAGCTTCTCGACCAGTTCGTATCATGTAGCTGACATCCCCTAGTCATTTGAATGTGAATGACATCAGGATTTTGCATTCTTCACTTACAGTATGTGAAATACGGTAATGATCACAGAGATTAAAAATGGGCATTTTGCGTAGAGGTTTCATAATGTTCAAAATTGGATTAAAGGCTCAACTCACTCAACTTGGGTTTGTACGTCGGCGAATTTTCAATACTTTCCTTGGATCTTCTTCAGGCCTTTAAAATGTTATTTACACAAACATTTAATGAAGCTTTTGGAGCACTACATCCCGTCCTTCTTCCTTGCTTGTTGTGGTTGGTGGTGGCCTTTCTGTGAGTTTGAATTTAATTGTTTTATGGCCTCTGTTGTGATTAGGCCGGCTTGCGTTTGCTTCAGTGCAGAGATGGGTTTTCGACTTCGTTGTAGGTGGTGGGGAACGAGTGTATTTATATTTCTACTAAAAATAATTTTTATGCTAAAGTTTAGCTTGTACAGGTGTGAAAAAATATTTTTGCTGCTACGTTGACATACACTTTTATCTAGGCCTACATTTTTCGTTTCTGTTCACATCTAGCTCTTTTTTTTCTGAGTGGCTTTGCCTAACTATTGTCAGTATCGCAAGCTTTGTACAACAGATAGATGTTTGTCTAATGTTGCTACAACTCGTTCACCCTGTTTGTTTCGAAAGGGCAGCAAAATCATAAAAAAAATTCACGCGCAAGATTTTCGGAGACTCCTGTAAAACAACGTTTTTTTTTTTTTGCCTTAAAAAAATGACATCGGTTGATACCCGATGTCAAGTGTTTCAGTCCAAATATCAAGCGATTTAAGGAGTTGTAACGTTGTTGATCTTCCAGGCATAAAGCCAAATTTGATCCAAATTTCTTAGATGATGTTTCTGGACAAAGACGAACGTATGTTCTTTGATGTTCCATAATCAAGAGCTAGAATTATGGCAAAAAATACTAAATACCAATGTCCTGGTCGAAACTTCGACTTACGCTACGGTTTGTTTACTTTGGCTTCTCATCATAGTGACTCACCAATAACTACACACCACCAAAAGAGTTCTAGGTCTTTCAAATTTGTAAATTTTCCATAGTTTTTACAACTATCTTCATCAGGCATGAACTGTCTTCCTATCCACCAACGATGACAATTTGAATTTTCAAAATGAAAAAACAAGCAGACGAAAATGTAACCAGAAGACTCAATTTTCTTGACCCTGCCTGATGAAATTGTTGAAATACAAACGAAAATTTGCAAGATACTGACAGTATCCTGTTTTTGAAAGTGAGCGTAATGAGTAATTTCCAAGATCGAAGTGAAATATCGGAGGCCGTGGACGTTTTCTTTTGAAGCTAGCAGACGAAAATGTAACCAGAAGACTCAATTTTCTTGACCCTGCCTGATGAAGATTATTGAAATACAATCGAAAATTTGTAAGATACTGATAGTATCCTGTTTTTGAAATAAGGCGTAATGAGTAATTTCCAAGATCGAAGTGAAATATCGGAGGCCGTTGGCGTTCTTTTCTTTTGAAGGAACCAGACGAAAATGTAACCAGAAGACTCAATTTTCTTGACCCTGCCTGATGAAGATCGTTGAAATACAATCGAAAATTTGTAAGATACTGACAGTATCCTATTTGAAAGTGAGCGTAATGAGTAATTTCCAAGATCGAAGTGAATCAACAGCGTTTCACAGTAATACAAGTAAGCCTAACGGTTTATTTTGTGATCTTTAAAGCTCATTTTTTAAAATCATTGTTAAAATGTATTTTTTTTCAAATCTTTATTAAATATGAAAGTTAACGCTTAAGCACCCCGCTATCAACGCACTTAAATAAATTAATAATACTTTCGCACTTACTGAGAAGGTAAAGTTGACAAATCTGCTGTTTCTCTAAACAAGCATTTTTTAAAGACCAGAAGATTCGTGTTAAGTCCTTTAAATTTCTCAGGATTTCAAGACGGTTGCATGGTTGTGCATGTCAGACCGCACATGCTTGCTTAGGTAGTTTTTTTTTTATCGCAGCGCCTTGCACTCCATCAATGAATGCACCATTTAAGTTCCTATGTCCCTTTACCAAGCCTTCATATTTCTTAGGCGAAGTACAAAGCATGCTTGGACCAAATATCCAGAAATTCAAATTCCAACCATGTTCCGTTTGGATTCAACGATTTTTTCGATAAGTCAACAATGGCTGTCTTTCCATGTGTCTACTACGTCTACAAAACTGCAGCCGCCATGCTGCTTGTTTCTGACCATAGCCAGATGAGGTAGGGATGGAAATGCGTAAGTTGGCAGCAATCGTCAAATATTGTTTACTTTCAACAGGCGAGGATTCTACTTAGTGGAGCAAGGCGGAGGAAAAAGGGGGAAATGATTAGCAACAACTGCGATGCATTTCAATTTTTGCATAGCAACAACAGAAATTGGTGGAGTAAATTGCGACGCGATACTGCTTATTTCGAGCCCTGAATTCTCACGTTTTGTTACGCAGTTACAGTTTGAGTAGGCCTACCAGTTTGGGTACCATTTTGTTAAGAAGGGGAATATAACAAACCCGGAAAATTACCAACCAATACCACGGTCGCTTGTAGGATTATGGAACACTTCAAATACTGATGGTATGGACAATTTACTTTGGTTTTCGTTCATTTTCACTTAAGTTTTGTTACGCAGCATTAAGAGAGCTCCAGTTTGGAGTGTAACTAGCATTATTCTGCTCCCCCCTTCTTCTGTTCCGAACGCTTGTATCGTTTAGCCGATTGTACAAGGCCACTGCTCTATTAGATGATTGCCATCAACGTTGGAATCGAATGTCATGACATTATAGTGGGGGGTGGGGGGGGGGGGGGAACTCGGCAGCGGAATTTAATTTACAGAATATGATCTGAGAAGTCCGGGAATTCACCACCTCTTCTGATGCTAGCTTGTTAATCCTTTGCTTCTGGGTGCTGCTGTTGATCGATGCATCTCTTCTTGGCCATCTGCTGTTCTTTTCTTTTGTCCGATTGCGACCATCAGCCACTGGCCCACTTCCCTTCCCATACTTCAAGGACGTGAACGTCGTAAACGCATTACACTCGTGATGCTCAGCCAAGCTTTACCTTTTTCCACTCGTGCTGTAAAAAAAGTGAGGTAGTGGGTGCTCGCGTAGGTGCATAGCATAAAGCTGATGGCTTGTTAGGTCAAATGCGCTAATTCTAACACATTAGCATAAATAAAGGTAAGTATTTTAAGAGAGAAGGAAAAAACTATGGGAAATGGGCTTACTCCCAAAACTAATTTCAAAATGTAACTTACGTCTTATTTTAAGCTGGATGATAAGAATAATACTACCTTGTTTTGCATTCAGCCAAGTTGCGAGTTAGTTGTTGGATCTTGTTTTCTAAATCTAAAAATAAGAAATTAATTTGGATTAATTTGGAAGAGCGAAAAGAATACAGTTTCGGCAAGCAAAATAGAGAAAAATTCTGCTTGTTTGGGGCTCCATTCTATTGGATGTTAGACACCCAGGCATAGGTCTATTTTTACCAAACGTTAGTTTCAAGGACAACACGAATGCCGTAAATCTTCTGTTTGTAGCCCAGGCTACTGGTTTAAAATCAAGCCATTTGACCAGGATACAATTAGAGGCACGGCTACCACAAAATTTAGAAAGAATATTTACGGTATCAATACATACAGAACATGTGTCTAACATCAAAAACAGTAAATAATGTCACACAAATGCTTTTACCATTACTCTTTAATTTGGATACAGTATCTGTTTATGTGACAGATGTGCACTTTTATTGAATTTTTTCAAAAACAAGTCATTTTGACCTGGCTACTACTAATTCGTGATTGGGAAAACACCAGGCTACAATTAGAGACCGGCTACAATTGATGACCCTGTCACAAATAGAAGCTTTACGGTAAATAAATAAAAAAAACTCAAACACTCACACAAAAGAAAATTGAAAAAAATGTTTGCTGTAGAGAAGAAGATAAATAGAAAATAGACTGCAGCAGTACACGTGAGGTGTAAGGGTGGCACGATACAGCAATTTTTCAGGGGTGCATAAAATTCTTACTGGACAAAATTTCCAACAAAATTTTCCTACAAATTTTTCAAATTTCCACAGCATTTCACCATGTAGGCAAGCCATTTTTTTTAGTGAATTTCCAGAGCTCTCTGTAATTTCCCGCGAACCTTGTTCTAGCGTTCTGGCATATTCTGCACACCTGCAATTTTTTAATCCGAATTTTTTGTAAGTGTCACGATAATCGATAATATCTTGATTGTACTGACAAATTGTACTCGATTGTGCAAAATTTTGTGGCTGGAATAACCTTAAACAAAACCAAGGCTGGAGTCCGCAATAGGCTGTATGGCCTACATTTATAAGGAAAAATAAAATAAACTTGTCGGTTTGTCAATCAAACCACAAGCGAACATAAATAGTGCCAGTAAGTAGTCATCTTTATAATGCTCGTCAGTTTCCTCAATAATTCGGTAAGTTAGAAAAAATACGATAAGGTATTCAACGAATATTTTTATTGTGATATTACCAAATTATTTTTAATTGTGCCACCGCTGGTAAGGCGTAACGTCATCACTGGCATCAATTTTGCAGTCTTACAGTGTAGCTGTTTATCGGAAATGGCATGTAAAATATCTAAGCATTTATCTCCTACAGAGTTTGGGTAGAGGCGCACACCTGCCATGCGAGGGTACCCTTGGAATTTAGTAAAGCCAAGCCAAGTCACACAGAAAGGGGCCTACAGTACAGATCGGTACATCCACAATTGAAACTAAAAGTGCCCCTCAGGAACGAGCTCCAGCATGCGATGGACCAGTCATCGTCACTGGATACGGCAAGGATATATCTGCGCCAAACCAAAACTATCTTCCTCGAAAGAGGATATCCTTCAAGTCTCATTAATGCAGACTTAAAAAGCGTGGCATCGTAGGTCGTCGAAAAACAGATTGGAGAAGAAGAAGCGAACCTAGCACAACCTAAATAGTGTGTTAGCTACTTATCAGGGAAGACTGAAGACTTCCACCACAATCTTAGCCAACATGGA
>JAHWFP010159173.1:82081-112182 GCA_023313725.1 Lithobius niger | reverse complement strand
AATAAGCCTAGCTAATTTTCCGTTGCATTTTCTTTCTCATGGTCCGTTACGTGATGCCTTCGACGTCATTCCCGTTATGAGACGCCCGTACCATCTCTAGCCTTTTAACCGAATCAGTTTCGATTTTCACGAGCTCTTAATCTATTGGCGTCCTCAACAAAACTTGTAATATCCCGCAACTATTATGTAACCCCTTCCCATCTATTTATTAAACCAAAAAGCTAACGCAAACTTCTGCTGTTGACTGAGTTCGTTCATTGCATTTACCATTAAGAGCGTGATGTGAATAATAATGTTTTGGTATTTTCAGGCTTAATCTTTTCCCCCTTTTCTCGGTTTCAACAGCGGCCCTAAAACCCCGATATTGAACCCGGGACCTCGAGCGCTGAATCATACCCTAGACTTTTTAAACCAACATCTCTCCCGCTGTTTGCTTGCATTCAAGGGATGAAAATGGCCTAGCCCACAACTAAAGCCATATAACTGGGGGCCTTAGTCCGGTGTTTGAACCCTTAACCCGTAATTTTTTCAAACCTAATCTAAAAACTTAAAAATCAAAATAATAAAAAGGCCTAAGCTTGAATTGTTTTTTTCTCTCGTTGTTATGCATGAACGAACCCTTTCGGCAATTGCGTGTGCTCTCTAAAGGTTAGTTTTGGGTTGTGATTATTGATTGAAATAGTCCTCGCTTGCTGGGTTTGATTGTATTTTGGAAAAAAAAATTTTGTTTCCCTTATTTTTTTTGTTGAGAATTTAAGGTCTCAAACGTCGATTTTTGTTATTGCTCGCAACTAATTTGTTTGAATTTGTTCTAATACATTGTTTTTTTTTTTCAAATGATGTCACACATCACCGAGGAGCACGACAGTGACTCTTCGTCTGGGGATCACGCTACTTTACAGAGGGCTGAACGAATGCTTGGGGCCACCGGTACATGTAACGTGACAGGCCGATCTCGGCGACGTATTTTAAGGATGTCTCATGACTCAATGCCAACCTTAAATCGCATTTCAAATGCTAGAGTGTCGGATGCCTCACATTTTGAAACTGGCGCGTGGCCACCTACTTTTACCCTTGTTGGTGCTACAAATTATCATAATGTTGATAGAGTGTCGATCAATATTGTACTCGAATTCCTCGTCACGATCAAAATATTGCTTTTCCTACAAACGATGTAGACGCTCAAAATGTTGGTCCCCCTGTAAATCATTTTAACCAAGATTTAGGTTTTGCTTCCGATTTTCAAAAAGTTAAAGCTCAGGGTCCCCAGTAAATAATGGTACACTACGTACTGCCATTGACCCGATTTTTGACGTGGATTCCACATTAACTAGTATATATCAGTTAAATAAAAAAAACCGGCTGCATCGCAGACCCAGAAAGCTAATGATGGTTTTTCAAACTATCGCTTCCCCCCCCCCAAGGGAACCAGCCCCCAAACCTAAACTGCCGTTACCTTTTGACGATGATTTTGAATTATATTTCGATAAGCCTCCCCCTTACAGGCGTAACCCTGAACCAACACCTTGTACTGATCAGCTCCTTTCTGACTTTATTACAATTCCTAGAGATGAATATTTACGCCTAATTGCATCCGAAAATCCTCGTATTGCCCAGAGAGCTTCTCCTCCCCCCACTAGGCTTCCACCTAGGGCCCCCTGCCCCCCTCAAAATATTGACCTTGCCTATCACAGGAATTGGGTTCCGAAAGTCACACTTCGGAAGTTTAATGGCGAAGACTCGGATTTTTCTGCCAACGATTTTTTGAGGGACTGCAAAATTGTCATGCAGACTTTAAATATGCCCCCAAACGTATTTTTGCGTCACTGGATTCCAATACATTTGGAGGGGAAGGCACGCCGTTGGTGGGATTTTGAGGCAGTTGACGGAGACTGGTCGCACTTTGATATTTCTTTTCGTAGAAAATTCTGAAATCCGAACTTCCAAGAAACCTTATTTCATAAGATTTTTTCAAGACGTCACGTGATGAGCGAAAGTGCTGCATCATACTGTAATGACATTGTACAGTGGAATGACGCTCTTGACGAGCCAATCGCCGACTTAGAACTTCTCAAAATTGCATTTGCAAATCTTGCTCCTGCTCTGCAAGCTATGCTTACAGCACAAAATTTTTCGTCGGTTTCACAGCTTCGTGATTTGGCGGTACGAATGCAGAAGTATATGCAAGCAGCTTTAAAGGAAGATGAAGAAAAAAGGTTATGTATAAATCAACGTCAATTTCAAGTGCAAACCCCAGTCTCTTCCAGCACTCATATTCCTGCACTAAGTCAAAATTCCCTCTACCTACCCCCTCCCCCTCCAAATTTCTCATTTCCGCACCTTGCATCTCCTCCGCAAAACTTAAGTTATCAGAATTATGTTCCCCCCTCCCCCCAAAATCGGGGACCTACTCCTTTTAGCAACCCTCAAGCTTCACAAAACAATAGTGTTTCGACATCTGGATACCCTCTTCAGAACCGAAATTTCGGCGGACGACGCAACAACAACCAGAACCGCAATTTTAATTGCTGGTTTTGCAAAAAACAAGGCCACACGGCTCGCTATTGTCCTGAAATGCCGGAATATCAGGATAATTCTGGAAACAACCCAATGGCTCAAAATGGCGAAAATCAGTCGGGAAATTAATGGAACACCCCCACCAAGCCAAGTTGAGGGTGCTAATAATATTAAGACTCATGTCATTGATATTGATTTAAGACCTAGTGTGGCCTTTAAACCGTTAGTCCCAGTAATTTTTAACGAGATTGCTTCAACCGCAGTATGGGATTCTGGGAGTTGTTACTCACTAATTAATTGTGATTTTGTTACTACGATGGGTGATAAACTAACTATTAAACCTTTCTCTTTAAACTTATTAACCGCAAATGGTGAAGTTATCACCACATCTGGTTACGTGTCTTTAAAACTTCAACTGCCTGGCAAAACGTTTAGACACTTTTTCGTCGTTTGTAAAAATCTTCCACACCATTTTATTTTGGGCACCGATTTAATGATGCATGCTCGTGTCGTTCAATCTGCAGCTGAAATGACATGGTGGTATGACGATTTGCCACAGATACATTACAAGTATCTTCAATCTATCGTTGACACACCTGTGTGTTCTTTTGTTTATACAAACACTAGGTGGCAAACGATTCTTGATAAAGCCCCGATTTCAGAAGATCAAAAGTAGGTTTTTTCGAAAAATTTTTCCAAGCATGCAAACGTTTTCCGTGACGAACCAGGCCTCTGAGATGCATATTGACGTAATCGATAAGAAAGTACTTTACACTCATCCTTTCCCTGCTAATCCAACAAAGCTAAAAAATCTCAATGAAGTTATCCAACAATTACTTGCTGAAGGTCGCATTGAAATATCTAACAGTCCGTGCTGCTTGCCGTGTTTTCTGAAACCGAAACCGAATGGTGAATACCGTTTTTTAATTGACTACAGAAAATTAAGCTGAACTTCTGTCCCTGATGCTTACCCCCTTCCATCAATCGACCTAATCTTGAGTCAATTAGTCACTCCACGTTACATCACCACTATTGACCTTAGGAGTGCATACCATCAGATTCCCCTTGATAAAGAGTCGAGTCAATTGGCCACAATTGGTGCCCCAGGCAGTCTTTTTTCCCCTCGTTATGCTATGTTTGGGTTACGTTGCGCATCAAAGGTTTTTCAGCGCATGATGGACGAACTGCTTCAAACCACTGACTTCCAGGGATTATTTATTTACCAAGACGACTGTATACTGATGAGTGAAACCGAAACCGAGCATGCGCAGAAGATCGATTTCGTCCTTGAACGCTTAAATTTTGCTAACCTAACCGTAAACGTTGATAAGTTCAATTTATGTTGCCCTGAGGCCCGAGTTTTGGGCTTCATTTTGTCAGCTAAAGGCATTCTCCCAGACCCTGCTAAGGTTGATGCAATCTCTAAAATCAAAACACCAACTAAGATTAAGGAGGTTCGGAGTTTTTTGGGGATGTGTACCTTTTCTTGTCGTTATGTGGAATCCTACTCATTACTGGCTCGCTCCCTTTTCAATCTACTGAAAAACACTAACACCAAGTTCGTGTGGTCCCCAGAGTGCAATTCTGCCTTTAAAACTTTAAAGGAAAACTTGTTACTGCCCCAATTCTTGCACAGCCCGACTTCACTAAGCTTTTTACCATCCGATGCGACAGCTCTAATTTTGGTTTGGGCGCGGTGCTCTTGCGGGATGGAGAAAATGGCCCTCGCGTTATTTCTTATGCATGTCGCCTTCTACGTAAAAACGAGGTTTCTTTTTCCACGGTCGAGAGGGAAGCTCTTTCCGTACTGTGGAATGTTGAACTGTTTAGACCTTATGTAGAATCTAGTGAATTTACTGTGATTTCCGACCATCGTTCTATTGAAAGGCTAAAAAACGCCAAAGACCCAACTGGGCGTTTATCTCGGTGGGCCTTACGTTTAGCCTGCTTTAATTTTACCATTAAATATAAAAGTGGTGCCTCAAATACAGTGGCTGACCAACTGTCACGATTTGCCTTAAATGTTGCTGAAGGCATTATTGGAAACGATGATGCTGACAGATTACGGAAGGCACAGAGAAGCAACCCCGTATAAAACTTGTGGGCCATTTCATTGAAAATGGGACTGCTTTTCCCACCACTTCTGTTGGACGCAAAGCTAGGCGTGTATCTTACAACGCATCTATCAATAACGGCATCATAGGTAGAACTTTTAGAAACAGCCTTGGTGAAACGAGATTTTGTGCTCTTATTCCTCCTTCTGAGCGCATGCATTTAATTGTTGCTGCTCATCTTGGCCCAGTTACAAAACACATGGGTGTCTCGAAAACTGTAAAGTTGATTTAAAACCATTCAACTTGGTTTGGCACGGTTCGTGACGTAACAGCTTACATCAAAAAGTGTCACATTTGTCAAACATGTAAAAGTAATCCCTCGTCCGCACGTGGTTTAATGGGTGCCACCCCCATACTCCAGTTGCCAGGAGACACTTACTTTATAGACGTTTCTGGTCCGTTTGTTCGCTCAAACACTGGACACAAATATCTTTTGATTATTCAAGATTCCTTAACAAAGTGGCCCGAAATCTTTCCCATGAAAGATGCGAAGGCTATTACTGTCACAAATATACTTGTTAAAGAGGTATTCTCACGTTACGGGCCATGTAAACGTCTGGTATCGGATAACGGTAAATCTTTTCTAAATGGTATGATTTGCTGCACAGCACGCATGTTTGGGATTAAGCAGACGTTTCTGAGCTTTTACAGTCAAGCCGGAAATCAAAGTGAACGTCTGATAAACACTGATAAATCTCTCATCCGAACTAGGATCAGTAAGAATCAGAAAACATGGGATTCTGACTTACATATGATTGCTATGGCACTTCGTGCGACTGTCTCCAGAACCACGGGTTTTTCTCCTGCCGAACTTCATCACGGTCGTCCCCTCTGTGTACCTGGGACTATTGACCCTGAACTACTGAGCCCCCTTGACAAGAAATCAAAAACGTGGGTTGTAAACATGTCAAAACGCCTTGCCAACGCTATTTCAATAGCTCGCACAGCCTTGCGTGAGCAACAAGATTCAAATCGCGCTCGTGCAGATGAAGGAAAAAACCTTTTTCTTTCAAAGTTGGTGACGAAGTTTTACGGAAAACTCACTATATTTCTGATAAGGCTAAGCAGTTCAGTAAGAAACTCGCACCCCGGTTTGAAGGCCCTTTTATTGTTCATGAGGTTGTCACTCCATTGACTTACATACAGACTCAAGGATCCAATTAAAGGTAAAAGCTTTCTGGGACCACGCACTTATCGCAGTTGAAGCCATACTCCCGATAGCAAGACTCGTGCATTTTTCTCATACCCCCCCCCTTATATTTTTATTTTGCTTTATTTACCTTTGTCCTTTGGCTGATGGGTGATTAGTTTTTTCTTCCTATTGGGAATTAAAAAAAACTGTCACTTGTTGTAATCTAATGAAGCCAGAACCTTACTCCTCATCTTACTTTACTGGTTCTTTCTTGATTTTACAAATGATGACTTAGTGTCCCGAGTTTCGTTTTAAAGATTCTTTCGGGAATCTTTTTCTCGTATAAAACATAAAACTGTTGAACTGATGATTTTTATTTATTGTCTTTTCTTCACCTCCCCTTTTTTTCTTGTGCCTTTCCTTTCCTTTAAGGAGTGGAGTGGTCCTTGTAAGAAAATTGTGTTGTTTCTTAGGATGGCACTTTTTTAGTTTGCAGTCTCTTGAATCCCAGTCTTTGTATTGCACGAGTTGTTCTGTACCTTGTTTACCTTTTTCGTTTTTCATTATTTTTTGCATACCTTTAGTTTGTGTCATAAAAATTTTAAATGTCTGGTTTTTTCTCCTGCCTTTTTTTTTTGTAGTGCACCCACCTTCCTATCTGCTCCTGATTTGGAAAATTCCCTGGTAGAAGGGCTGGTTTGGCCTAGGATCCCCTGTTTGTCTCTTGTGCTTGTTCATGTTTGACTTGGTTTAATTTCCCGGTTTTCCATGTTCTTGTCTGCCTTGAGATTTGTTTTATCCCAAATTTCCCTAATTCCAGATAAGCTTCATTTGGTAAACTTTCCCCTATTCTTCGTATCCTCCCCCCTGTCCCTTTTTTTTGGAAGTCTGTGTCACCTAGTCCTATGTTTCCTGATTTTCTTCGTGTGAACTTGGTTTTGTACGACCGGTGTACCTGTAATGGGACCTTTTACGTTGAGTTACCCTTTTCCTCCATTTCGTTAATGTTTTTCATTTATTCCATAAAATGACCTGGTGGAGTGATGTGTGTGATCTGTGGTTGGTCTGGTGTACTTCCGTCCCTTTCTATTGTTGCATGCCTTAAGTTTTGTTATTCTTTGTTTTCTTCTTTTTTTGCCTTTTCCTTTTTTTCTCCTTTTTCTTGTGTTTTCTATGTCGCTTTTCTTCTTGCGTGATATTTTGCCTTACCTTTTAATGTCTTGTAGTGCCTCTTCGTCTTGCTCCGATTCACAATTATTTGTTTAGTATCTCTCCCATTTTCCCCCATCATATCTTTCTCTTGTTTCTCTCGCTACATGTTGTTGCCTCATTATTTTTCTCTCTGAATTAAATAATGACCTTTTTTTCTCGCTGGGAAACTCGCTGACTCCTGTTTTCGGGAGTTTGGCTTGCTCGTGAGTTACTTGGTGTTGGTTTTTTCTTATATTACGCCTTCTGCGTCATTACGCAAATATTTTTCCCTGACCTTTGATGGTTTGAAACTGAAATGTTCGGAAGTCTGTTCTTTCATGAGGGGCAATGAAGTAATTTAGTGAGGTAGTTATAGTGTGGTTATTTTAATACTTTATGTCTTAACCTTACTTGCAATGTCGGCATATCTTGGTAAATACACAGGGTCACGATTTAGGTTAAATTTTTTTCTGTTAGTGAAGTGTTATGCAATTTCATGTCGGAAAATTGATTTCTGAGGTTGGTATTTGGTTTTTGACACATCCTTACGATGCTTGTTCGCGTCCTGTTCGGTGATGAGACCACCTCTGGATTGGCCAGGGGGGCATTATATCAGGTTTCCCGATGGCGTCTAGCACGATATAGCAATTATCAGCTGCTGACTCGCTGACGTGCTCCTAGGATCCTTTACACTTAATAGCTTAGACTATCTGAATTGGCCCTGACTCCATAACTTGCCTGCGTTTCACCCTTGCGTATTTAACTTTCCTGCGCGTCCTTCCTCGTTATCCCTGGTTACGTCTTTTGTTATTACTTACGTTACTTACCTGCGTCACTTATGATCATGGCTTCTCCGTGATTGCGGTTATTTGAATTTAATATTTTAACAGTTAATTTTCGTTTGTAGCCTAACATCTTTGGGTTACTTAAATATAACTTAGTAATTCACTAGCCTATTGCTTAAGCGAGTAGATTAAATAAAAATTACTAGCCATCAGGTGATTTTTCTCTCTAGCAAATCACCTGATATACAAATTAACTTTGTCCCATAAAACCCTTTGTCGTGTTGTTGTGGGGATCATCACTCTGGGCCGTCCATCGCCTGTAGGCCTGCTCTCGGCAGGTTGACTGTTCCTGTCATTTTAAAATTTTAACTCGGTGTGGCCACACACTCCATTAATTTTAACCTGTGGAGTTTTTAATTTTATTGAGCCACGTTGGAGGGAAATCTTGGTTGCCTCCTGGAAGCCATGGCGACAGTCTTGGCAGAATGATTTCGTTCGAGAAGTCCTGCTTCTGTGAGCCGTCACACTCAGCATAAATCGAGGTAACTGAACAATTTTAGTAATTGATATTGGTGTAGTGCGGGTAGCCGTATTTGTCTTGCGTGTGCCACCAAGTCAGTTTTATGGTTCCCAGCGTTATACATGACACTGCGTCTTCTTAAGCGTGTAGCTTAATGCTCCTTGAGCAGGGTACTTTCCGAGAAGGGCTTGTCCAGTAATTTAACGTGTGCTTATTTAACCTCATAATTCTTAACCACCCCCGCAGATGAGATTGAAGCCATTGCGGTTTTGCCATATTTGGGGTTCGACTCCTGGTCAACTTCTAAACGAGCGTCACCAATCATCCCGTTTTCCCAACCAGACGCATAATAGTTGTCCCGTTACGTGAAGCCAACTCCTAACCCGTTAACCATTAGTTTTCTGTAACGAGACGTCGTTAAAACTGATTAAAAGCAACCTCAGAACAAGACACGTCAGACCTAAGAATCTGGGAATGTGGCGCCACCAACACACCATCATCGGAAATGAAGTTTGACGCAAAAGTTTCACCAAAAACAGCAGCCTTGGTTTCATTATCAACAATGAACTGATTATTAACCCTAAGTGGGGGTAAAGATCGCGAGACTGCGTTTTTCCTACGATACAGTTTAAAAAGGGAGGATGGGCTCCCGTCCCTAAGTATAGCTAACTCCTTATCCCTGTTCCAATTTTCCTAGCATTTGAGTACTGCTTACGAGCCAAGTTGTACGCATAAAGTGACTGTGGGCAGTGATTATGTTTAAGGATTTTCCTAAATTTAAGTTTACGTTGACGTAATTGAAGTATGCAACGGGGGACGGAGTTCCGTCCATACCTAGGACAGGGATGTACAGTTTGATTATGGGCAATATGTCCCTTAATAATGCGAAGGAAACAGGACCACGTATCTTTGATTCCCAAGTGTGCATTGAAAATCATACTACCCCAGTCTACTAGACCAAGAGAGGCCTTCAATTCAGAATAATTAATAATTGGATTCCCAGATACCAGAGAATTAAACAACGTAGGGAACTCAGATACCGTTGATGGCTGATTTATGCAGAAGCTCACCGCACAGTGGTCGCTATTGCCAAAATGCGGTCCCACACCAAGATTGTACAACAAAAGGTCGTTGTGAGCAAATGCCAAGTCCAAAATGTTAGCACCCTTAGTAGGTCAATCGACAAATTGTTGCAGCCCAAGCGGTACAATCAAATCAAGAAATAGTTCATGGTGTCTATCACTTGCATTCCCGATCCCAATCAACAGTAGAAAGGTTGAAGTCACCTAATAGGATGTTGGAGTTCATCCCCAAAACTATTAAGGAACATCTACTCAATGAATTTGAGCGACGGAATCCTACAGCGCAAATCAGGCCAATAGACACAGTGAATGTTTATACCTCGTCACATGACAGAAGACGTAGATACCCAAGTAATAGTAGAAGAAGAGGTACCGATCAGAGCACGAATCGAATAGAACCATCGAGGCCTAGACGCTTCAAGTGCTATGCCTGTGACGACGAAGGGCATTATGCAAGAAATTGCCCGAACCCTAAGAAATCATTACCTAGGGAAACCAACTCACAGCAATCAACTTGGAGAAAAGCACCAAATGACGCAGCAGCTTTATTTGTGGAAGCCCTCAGGACATCATCCATGGAAACGGAATGGACTTTGGACACGGCTGCAACACATCATTTTTGCAACCGCAAAGAACAGTTGTCAAGTTATACAACAGTACAGATTCAACCGGCAGCCCTAGCAGAAGGTACATCAAGAATATGTGGCATAGGGGAAATCAATTTACTCGTGACGAATGGAAATAAGGTATCACGATTGATCCTACGAGAAGTCATGCATGCCCTGAATATGAGGAGGAACTTGATCTCCGGTCTCCGAGTTTCAGAATGGACTGAAAATAGCCACCAATGATCAAGGATTAATCATAAGATATTCCAATGGAAGGATATTTACCGAAGCACCTCTGTTAGGACAGTTCTTTATTATTAAAGGAAGACTGACGTCAGAAGCCACATGCGTAGAAGCCCCTGACAACTTGAAGAGCTTAAAGAAAAGAAAACAGCTGATGTATTGAAAGCAACTAAGAAGATAGAACCAATTCCCTCCAATCTCGAAAAGAGTGTGAAATGCTCATTAATGAAGTCCGACCCTCTATTGTGGTACGAATGGTTAGGACACGTACACTTCCAAGCACTTAGGAAGATGGTGAAAGATGATAAGGTCAGAGGATTGAATCCATTATCGAACGACACACCAATCTGCGAAGCATGTAGACTACGAAAATCTAATAGGTCAAAACATGTATCTCTGAGTGAGCAAAGTGCCAAAGCCCCACTGGAATTAGTCCACGCCGATGTATGGGGTCCCTCGCCAGTCACCTCACATGGTGGCGCTAGATATTCTGTAAACTTTGTGGATGATTTTACGAGGAGATGTATAATCTACGTAATGGAAACAAAAGACCAAGCATTCCAAAAGTACCTTGCCGAAGCTGAGCGTGAAACCAGCCTAAAACTCAAAAGATTGAGGACAGATAATGGCACGGAGTTCTGTGCTGGGTATTTTGAAAGAGAACTTTGCCGCCTGGGAATTAAAGCAAAGAGGACGAATAACTATAGTCCAGAATAGTGGAATAGTATGGAGACTGCATAAAGCGATTTATGGTCTTCATCAATCAGGCCGAAGATGGTGTGAAGAGTTGGACAAGACATTCAGAAACCTGGGATTTGATAAAATCAAAGCAACAAATTGTGCGTACACATTCCAAAGAAAAGCCATAATTCTTGTTTATGTCGATGACCTAGCCATCTTCGCAAGAGATCAGAAAACAAGAGATGAGGTCATCAAGCTCATTGCTACAAGATATGACATAAAGAACCTAGGTGAATTAAGGCGATTTCTTGGCATTGAATTCCAAAGAAGAAATGGAGTGTGGACAATGCATCAAAGTAGCTATATTGATGTCTAGTGAAACTGTTTGGACAAGAAGGAACAGCAAGAGTGGCCGAACCACTGGATGCAGGAGTTGTTCTGAGACCCAGTGGACGCTTCGAGACAGGGGTGGTACAATCCACCAATATAGATCATTAATAGGAGCCCTAATGTTCTTAGCGTCAAGAACACATCCATATGTGTTATTTGCTATGACGGCATTGTCACAATTTAACACTTGCCCTACGTTATACCTTTGGTACCTTTTGCTCAAGGTACTTGCTTACGCCAAGACAACCTCTGCCTTGGGAGTCAGATGTGAACCGACGACAACACAACATATGCTGCGTTTTTTTACGGACAGCTCTTGGGCATCAAACATCACAGACAGGAAATCATGGTTTAGATATGTAGGAATGTTATCCGAACTACCAGTAACTTGGCGTGCCCAAAGCAATGGTGTATCGCACTTTCCACAATGGAGGCAGAATTCGTCAGGTTATCACATGCCATCATAGAAGTGAAATGGCTGACAACCATCTGTGAGGAATACTCTGGATGAGTGTAGGATTAACAGTGATGGTTCACACAGACAATGAAGCAGCCATTGCCTACTCAGAACACATGAACACAAAGCATTTGCAAGATGACTTGTGTGTTGTCAGTTTGTCTTTAGTAAAGACAATGTGGTGGATATCTTTACTAAGCCCCTGCCACGTGTTCTATTTGAGTGCTTCCAGAGAACCCTCTTCAACTAAGACAAAATTGTCATTAATGCAGTGATTAATGCATGTTTTATTTTTACATGAACTGTTACTGAAGTGTTATCAATTAGTGAATATGTAACATTCAGAAACATTATTTTTCTTTGCTACCGTGGGAAGAATCAGCACGCTCGCCCTCTTACTGATTGTTGAAGCTTCGTTTGTTAATCGAGTTGTCGCGTAGGATGGACGGCACCGAGACGGCCACAAGACGGCCGCCACAAGACGGCCGCAAGTAATTGATAGAGCACATATCCGTTTTCATTGTCGGTCGGTCCTTGTTGGTTGTATGTATAGTGTAGTTTGGAGCTATACTGCCCTCCAAATGAAAAACACAGTAACTGAAAAACTACAACTTTCGGGAAAAGCCAAAAAACGAAAACAATATTTCCTGTTATGAAGGGCAAAACCAACAATCTTCTTCTCTCTCTGTCTCATAGTACGTAAAAAACTAATTTTTTTCATAGTTTTCAAATTTTCAGTGGGTTACTTCGTACGCTTGTTTTGGCAGTTACTGTGAATTTCGTCTTGCACGTTGCAAGTAAAAATCACAGTAAGAGCAGATACTGTTCTTTTAAGTTTGAAAGAGTAATTGCTTTCACAGCTGCATTACAATAGTATCTGCTCTTACTGTTTTTGTTTGTTGTCTTCCAGGCTATTCGACCTGCTAAATTGTGTAAGATACTGTAAGGCAAATTGTGACTTCTAAATTTAATCCAAAAAAACTAAAGAAAAATGAACATTTTTCTCTGTGTCCATGCAATAATTACGCAGCCTTTAACTGATAACATATTTAAATAAATAAAATATCAAAATGCAATTTTGAGTGCTACAGCACTTCAGTAATTCTTCTTGATGTCGAAGCAAATTAGGAACATCACCTTCCCTCAGTTCTTCCTAGAACTGAAGTGCGCTTTGAGGCATCAATGGGCACAACTTGGCTATTACGTCATTTTTTTTTCTCAGCTACAACCACGGGCAAACCACGATCTTAAGCTCTCATCAAGCCAGGAATTGTCGGCTTGCAGGTTTTCAGTAAGAAGGAAAACGTGTTAAAAGTCTTTCTGATCATGGTCAGTTTTGTAAAATAATAGCTGTGATCCACGACAACAAAGTCAGCCTTCATGGGTCTACCTAGCCTTAAGTTTAGTTTAGATGTGATTGAGCCACATAACACCATCATTCACTATGGAAAATACGTTCACGTTGCAACCATTTGAGGACTTAATAACTTTTCCAAACTGCTTGAAATCATAAACGTTTTCTTTTGGTAGCCTGGACATTTCTTGCTCAATTTGGAATACTGACAGCTTTCGAGTCGGCCTATTTTGTGTTACCTATTTCTTACTCATAATAATTTAGTCCTAGATGTGCCTGGCCTGGATGTAGATTTATAACCGGTAAAAGAATATGGTCATTTCCTTGTAAAATTTACCGGCAGTATCTATCCAACTGTGGAAACATCCATAAATTACGTAACGCTTACATTCGTCTTTTTTATCCCCCTGCCCCCTGGGATTACTGGAGGTAACAAGATGTAATACTTGACAAGACTCCCCAACCTCATTAACCTAACGCTTAATTTGTTCTACATATTGTCAGCACTACCTCCTGAAGCTTGCTTTAGATGTTCCAAGTGGATCGAATTTTCTTCGTTATAAAAGGAAGAAAAGGGGCAAAAGCTACAACTTCAGACCATGTTTACATGTCTTAATAAACTTAAAAGAATAAAGTCGACATCTCTTGTATGTTGCTGTCATTGTTTTATTTATTTAAAAAGTGAAATAATGGCCCTCTGCAGTAATAAACGTTTTATCCTTTCTTCCCTCCTAAAAATTCGTAACACTACAAAGCCATTCCCTCTACAGCATTATGTAATTTATGTCCGCTTCTTCTAGGAGTATCTCATTAATCGTGACTGAATTGCTTATTGTCCCCCTCCCCACTACAAAATGATTGTCTGTCCTTCACACTTTCATTGTCAAAATAACTCTTTTTCCCTCACCCACCCAAAAACCTCCTTTCTGGAAATCTTGGAAAATTCAGACACAACAATCAGATATATTAAACCAGCAAACCTGAACTAGGTAAATGGCCCTTGCTGTTTATAACTGATGGCAACTGCGTTGCATGACTGAATGAAACTTACCTAGCTGCAGGGCCATCAAGAGGGCGTTGAATATCTTTGAAACTTCCGATTGATTACAGGCTTTTTGCTTTGCTTTTCCACTTTCCAAAGCCATTTCCATAATTCTACTACCCCGTTCGGCCACGGAAACTAGCACATGCAGCCAGAACACAAACTATTTGATCGTCACGTTTTCATACACAAAATTCCGGCGAAAAATTGGTACCTGTATGTGTTCTATCACATCATTGGCTGGCTCACTGTCACAGAGCCAATCAAAACCTGCGATACATTCTCACTTGCCACACAACTGAGAAGAACAGTAACTGCAATTTGTGCAACTCAAAAAGACAGTATCAGGGGACCAATCAGAGGCCCACGATTCATTCCCACAAGCTGAACAGCTTTGTAGAACAGTAACTGCAACTTGTACAACTTAGTAACACAGTATGTATGCTACTTACTGTTTTTTTTTCGGTTGTAAAGGTATACATATTTGCAGATAGACAATTTTTCAAGGCTTGTTTTCTATCTCTTTCATTGCAGATACTGTTCTTATTTCGTGTTCAGAGGTGGGAAATGATATAATCTTCATACTTAACAAATAAATGCAGTTACTGTTTTTTTGCAGTTACTGTATTTTTCGTTTGGAGGGCAGTATAGAGGACTGACCAAAAAGGGGCGGTATTGTGAGTAAATTATATGTTTTGTCCAGCTCTCTGTTAACCCTCTACAGCTTTTGGAAACAGGTCAGTTTAAGCTTAGTGTCCAGATGGCCTTGTTTATGCCAATAATGAGCTTTTCTCCCAGTGGGCCATGAAACTGGTTTCAAATTGGGACTTGGAGCCTTGCTCAGAGGAAGGAGTCTCTCTTTGGCTCTGGAAGCTACCAGAGAGGAGGTATGCTTGGTTAAGGCAGCCTTGTTGGTTGAAATGTGTCCTAGCAACTTAATTTATGATTTAAAGCCTTTTAATGCACTGTACTACTAACAAGAAGTTATCTGGTGGAATAAGGGATGTACCTACAACGAGGAATATCAATGTATAATAAACAAGTAAGTTATTACTTACTTTTTTGCCCATGGCAGTATGTGTTATTGAACTGATATGTCATTTAGCCAAGCTCTATTCTGATAAGCCTAAATATATTCTAATGAACTTTTCCACTGTTTTTGGCAACTCCATATTTTATGTAGTCACTAGATTGCCTAAAATAACACAGTCTCCAGTTGTGATGGAAACGATACATACACCAGAGTTAATCACGTACACCAAGCTTGCAGTTTTGCCTATGTGATTGTGGACCATTTAGGCGGAGTATTTTCCAAGAAGTTGTACAGAGGAGTAGACTGCGTGAAGGTTTTCTTCGAGTCTATTTTAGAGGAGCTTATTACATGGCTTCCCACAAGCGAAGGATGAAACGTTTAACCAACAAGCAGTAGCTGCGGTGTGCCATCTTTGCAAACACGGTGCATTTACTCCACCCCAAGCAAAGTATAATGGGTTTACGAAAGTAAAAGACCACGACCACATCACCGGTGAATATAGAGGTAACGTGCACAGCAAGTGTAACTTCGCTTACACTTTAAACAAAAACACAGCGGTTGTTATGCATAATTTCGAATAAGACAGTCATTTCGTCGTGAAGGCTGTGAATTTGTTCAAGGATCTAAACGCTCTACATAACGTGAGGATCATAGCAAAGAACAAGGAAAGAATCAGCAGCATGAAATTGGTGGTTTCACTTTCATCGATAGTCTAGCGTTTATGACGGCATCGTTTGAAACTTTAGCTTCGAACTTAATGCGTATTAACATTATCGACAAGCTTTTCGAAGCTGAATCGATGGAACTCGTACAAGCCCTTAGGCAAAAAGGTGTGTTTCTGTATGAATACCTGACAAACGTCGACGTATTTGGGGAGGAGTGTTGTTTACCTCCCATGTCAGCATTTACCTTGTTGTTGAAGGAGAGATTGGCTCCGAATCTTACGAACACGCGTTGAAGATTTCGGATTTAAGCAAATGCAAAACGTTTGGAGATTTACCACGATATGTAGTGGATGGACGTAGGACTTTTTAGCCGATGTCTTTGAAAACTTTAGAGCGACGAGTTTGGCTGGGTATGGGCTATAGCCCTCCCATTACATTTCTACACCCTCGCTATCTTAAGACGCGGCGCTCAAGAGGACGGGAGTGTCTTTGTATATCTTCACTAATATTGACATCCATCTTATGGTGGAAAAGGGTATAAGAGGGTAGATGTCTCGTTTGTAGCTAAAAGATACTCTAAAGCCAACAACCCGTATATACCATCTACCTTCGACCCCAACAAAAGAATTCTTACATCATATTTTTGGACTTCAACAACTTGTACGGTTGTGTAATGTGCGAGTATATACCAACCAGAGAGTACGAATGGGTGCCAGAAGACAGGCTTAAGGATATAAATCTCAACAATTACGGTGTCAGTGATATGGGATTGATATTAGAACTGGACTTGGAATACCCGGAGATGCTTCACGTATTGCACAATGATTTCCTATTAGCCCCGGAGGCACATGAAAATCACAAAGTCTATACATTCTCCTTTCAACCGTCGTGCAATCGAGGGCTTGCGGCTTACATACAGCAAAGGCCTAAAGCTAACCACTAACCTATTCTCAAAGACAAACCACGCGGTGCACTACTGGTATTTGAAATGCTACATCTCTCTCGGCAAGGTTCTCAAGAAAATACACAGAGCGATCAGCTTTAAGTAAGCGCCTTGGCTGAAACCTTACATTGAGTTTAATAACGAGAAACGGCAATCGGCTACTAACGATTTTGAAAAAACCACTACAAATTGATGAATAATTCGATTTTCGGTAAGACGATCAAAAATAAACGTAAGAGAAACAATGTCTTGATAGCAACGATGAAAGAGAAAGCTATCAAGTACGCATCTAACCCACGCACCACGAGTTTCACGTCTCTAAGCGACGATTTGGTAATTTTTACAAAGAATCCCGCAAACATTATCTTCAACAATCCCATCATGGTTGGTTTTAGCGTCTTGGAACTGTCAAAGGTATTAGTCTACCAGTTTCACTACAATCATATGATGAAAAAGTACGGACCGAGGAGATGTAAACTCCTAGTCACGGATACGGATAGTTTGTGTTATTCGATAGAAACGGACAATGATTACAAAGATATGGAAGAAGATGCGTCGTTGTTCGACACGTTGGCCTATCCCAAAGATCATTTTCTGCACTCCGACGTCAACAAAAAATTGTTGAGAAAGATGAAAGGCGAGAGTGCGGGTTGTCAAATTTCAGAGTTTGTAGGTTTAAAGTCTAAGCTCTACAGCATTTTACAGTCAGATGGGAAGAACAAAATAGTTTGAAAAGGCATTACGAAAACAGCACAAGTTGTGCACAAAATGTACAAGAACGTACTGTTTATTAATAGCGTCGTGAGAATTCTGGGGTCTTACATTTGTTCAGAGGGGCACGAACTGAAAACGGTCACCATCAACAAGTTATCTTTCAGTCCTTACGACGACAAGAGAAGGGTATACGATGATGCAGTCACTACTCTCGCCTATGGGCACGTGAATTCAGCTTAAATTATCTATATTATCCGTCCAGCTGTTGTATTTGGAATCTTAGCCTTTCCATTTAACGAAATAAAGCATTTTCCCATCTTTTCCTTTCTTTTTACGTAACACTTGCTCCACTAGAAATAAATCTGGAACTAGGGTTTTTTTAATTTCCTGTTCGTAGAAACCGAGTACCTGTTCACCCGACTCGCCCTTCAAAAGATACGTAACTGGTTGGGTTTTTTGCACTTCACAGATCGTGAATACTTCGTTGGTAAAACTTTGCAAATATCCTTTATCGAAAATTTGTTTACCTTTCGAAATCCTGACTTTATTTCCTACGGCGAACTTCAGTTTCTTTAGCAGTCGTTTAAGACTAGTTCGTCCCAGCAATGGTTCGTGACCTCTGGTTACTTCCCTTGGTTCAATTTTTGTGGTGGAATGAACCATGTTGTTGTAATGCAAAACCAGCTCATCGATAATGTGCATCACTTGTAATCCCTATGCCTGGTGAATCTTTTCCACATTCGAGTTTTTAGCGTTCTGTTGAAACGTTCAACCATGCTCGCTTTCTTCTCATAGTACGTAGAGTACATATTGATGTTATGGCACCTAAGTAGCACTTGAAGTTTTTATTGTAGAACTCACTACCTAAATCGACTTGTAAATTTTTAGTAGGGGTCACTCCGAGTATCTTCTTGAAAGTTTCTGTAATGTCTATACCGGATATATATTTAAGGGGAATGGCCCAAGTGAACTTGGACACGATGTTAATGCAGGTCAGTAGGTACGTAAACCCTTTATTTAGTTTAGCGTTGGGTATCATTTCCACCAAGTCAGCCTGCCATAGATCGTTCAGGCCCAGTACAATCACTTTCCGTCTCGGAAAATTTTCCGCGTGGGTTTGTGTAGTTCGTTTAAGAGTTGATCCACTTTTTTTTAATTCCCATTCTGAATCTTAGTTTTGTTATCATGATTTTCTTAACGATGGAAGCGGCTAGTTTTTCTCTCCATGCCAGCGACGGACCTTCTCTCACTCTTTGACCTTTTGAAATTAGAACTTTTATCGGCGGTGCGCTGATCTTTCAAATCCGAGCTTTCGGCGTAAGCTTTTTGTAAGCAAAAAGTAAGCTTTTTTTGTACCACATACATCGCAAAACACTATCTTGATCGGTCTGTTGTTTCGTGAAGTTGAAGAAACTGGGGGTTTCGATTCGTTAGAAGTTGAACCTTTACATTTTACGCAATATTTCATCTTGATTTCTTCGCGGTTCCCTCTTTTTTACTATAGTACAATCTTTTCATCTCTTTTTTAAAAAAGACATCATGGATTCCTGTTCGTTTATTCTCATCGTCATGGACTCCGACTTGAAAATATATCCATACACTCCCATCCATTTGCACCCGGAAAAAATTACAAATTGGCTCTGCTTATTTTAGACACTTGTATAACAGCATACACAACATCACCTCAAAAATAACGACATTCAGTACACGACCGATGCTTATGTCTCCTGGCAGAAACTGTTAGTGAGTCCCGCTTATGAAATCGAGGATTTGAATAAATTTCTCAAGTCAGCGATAGATGCAAGAGGCCACAACAAGGATCCCAATACGATTCTTCAGAATCTAAACACTTTAAGAACCAACTTGATAACTACTGATCCAAATTGTACCAAACTTGTACTAAACGTGACAAGAGTTTGGCTTCATTCTTGGGGTTTGACTTAGGTAACTAAGTCAGAAGTCGTGAAAGTCAAAATGCCGTTGACATGAGCGTCAATACAATTTTTTTACATGTCGATATCATCGGCAATTCGTACCTAAACAGCGATACTCAGCCCACTTTATACTCCTTTTATCCCAATTCATCGCCCGGTTTCAAAATCATAGAGTCCCCTCATAATTTAATTTACCGCCCGGTGACTACCAAATTAATCAGAAATATAGGAGTTTGGCTCACGTCTCAGACCAACGAGTCGTTGGATTTAAACGGAGAGACGCTGACGTTGTGTCTTCATTTGAGATCTAAAAATTAAATAAAAAGGATAAAATGCTCGTGTCTGGGGAAAAAAGGGAAAGGACTCCCCAAGTGGCACTTTCTTAATTTTAACTCTAATAATAAAAAAAAAAACAAATGCTTTGATGCCAAGAAACAAAACTTTTATCAAACTCATAACAACACCCAGAAAATGAGCGTAGTAGAAGATTACTTAAATAACAACGAATCTTTGGTGTATGATTCAACGGTTGAGTCTTACACATACCACGAATACAATCCTAATGTAGGCACCAATCTCAAAAACGTAAATTCGGAAATTCAAACACATGTAGAAAACCAAGATTTATTTTTGAACGTTGCCAACAGTTACCGCCTGATTAAAGGGAGATTGCTGGAGCACGATGACTCGGCTTATGCCGACACTGACGTAGCTATGTTGATTATCTAATAACAAATCCCATCTTGGTGATAAAAAAGTCAACGAGTTAAATTATCCAGGGTTCGGTACTCTGATGAAGGGACTGCTCACTTCCAGCTTTGCTCGACCAGTGCTGGGCGTTGGATAGTGCTGCATCAGTCGATGCTGAATTGACCAACAACTTAGGATACAAACAGCGACACGCGTCCATTATCGTTGAAATAACTCCCAAGGGAAGCTTTACGATTGCCATCCCGTTGAAACACTTCATGAGATTTTTCGAAAATGGCAATAAGCTAATCTACGGAACTAAACACGTGCTCACACTCATGCGAGCGAGTGATACGAATGCCATCTTCAAAGCCGCGGCTGCGGCCAATGGCAAAGTCATTCTAAATAGCTTCAGCTGGCTCGTTCCACATGTCACGGCCTTGGACGAGCAGAAACTTAAACTCTACAATCTCATCGACCACGGAGCGACCGTGGATTTAGGATTTAGGCACTGGTATTACGATAGTTGCATGCTCCCTCAAAATACCAGTTTTAGCTGGTGCGTGCTGACTGCTTCCGCGGTCGAAAAACCTAGGTGGATAGTTCTAGCTTTAAACTAACAGGCAGGACTCTTTAGTTAAAACTATTGGCGTGTTTGACCACTGCAGATTGCAAGATACTTACGTGACACAAATTCCGAGTATTATCCGTTTTCGATTTAAATACTAATTTTGCCATTGGAGAGCATGTTGGTCTGTACAGAATGGCACAGCAATTTCGGCAGCTTTGCTACGATACCAACGATTTGAGTTTTGATTTGCTTCAATTCAAGAAAGCCTATCTTCTCGTGGTGTTGGATTGCTCCAAACAGTCCGAGAGGCTTCAATCGGTAATCGTGAACGTGTCAAACTGAAATTTAGGGCAGCCGTTCCAGCTAATACAACCTTTCACGCTCTGCTGTTTGGCGACAGAAAAATGAATCTAAAGTTGGATAGAGACAAATTCGAAGTTGTTTACTAAATAATAATAATAATAAAAAAGATACGGCACTTAAAACAAGATCGCGAAAAAAGCAAGGTGGCTTTTTGCCGTTGGCATTGCTGGGACTGATTTTAGCTGGTATTGGAGGCTTGGCGGGAGGGACTGCGGGGTTGGTAAATGCCATAAAAAAAGCACAAAATGATGCAAAAATTCTAGCTGAACTCGTGCGACATCACAAGCAATTGGAAGGTTCCAGCTCAAAAAAAAAATTAAGCAAAAAACGAAAGAAAAAATCGCCCCGTGGCAGACATCTTTACGTAAGACCACCCAGGGTTTAATCGACTTTGATAAACCTTGAACGAACTTTGATTTAAACAGAATGGCTAGAGTAATGAAAATTCCGAAATTTAGAGGAACTTTTAGTAAAGACACGCTTCTCTAAAACTTCGGCCGACTGGTGAAAACGGAATCATAAACTTGGAAGATTTCCACGATGGAGAAGGAAGTCACTGGGTATTCCACCATTTCAGGAGAACCCTGTATTTTCGATAGTTTTGGCACATGGGTCCTTCCCGGTCTGTGGTTAACTACTTGGGACCGGGAATTCAATACAATTACGAACGTTTACAAAACTTTGACCAGATTTGGTGTGGCCACTTTTGTTTATTTTTCCTTAAGTGCCTTCTCAAAAGCTCGTAATTACGAAGCTGTTTTGGATAGGATGAGACGAGTCATCTAATGAAAAGTTACGTGCGAATCTAACTGGAAATAAACGTCTTCTACATGAAACTCTTCAAATGCCTCTACAGCGATGGGCAAATTTTTTTCTGTTACCTAAGGAATTTCGAAAACGGTAGCTGTCGAATGCTCGTCCTTTAGTTTAGTAATGTAAAGGGCTCTCGTTCCTATTTTACATTTAGCAAAAGTGCAATGCTTGGATTGCTGCAGTATAAAATTGCTTTTTGAATTAAACCAGAACTCGTACATACTAAGCTCGAAAAAGGACCGGAAATAACCAACCAATTGCTTGTTTTTTTCCAAAGGGCCTTTCATGCTGAAACTGATTAGCATGAAACCGATGTCATGCACAAATTTCTTCATAGCAGCGTCACTCGGAAAAGTGTTAGTCACTCGGATTAGTTAGATTTCTAATCGGTTTCTTCGTTGAATTAAAGTAATCTTTCTGATCATCTTGTAACAAGCGATTGCTGTAGACGAATACTTTTGCAGCCGCATCGGTCGGTAAAGTTGGTTCGTTTAGATTTCTAATCAGCTTGTGCATTGCATTGTATACTTTCTGGTCGTCCTGTAATAAGCAATTTCTGTCAAGGTACAAATTTGTTGCTGCATCAGCAGCGTGCGGGGGGGAAGCAATGTCCTTAATTTGTTTCTTCATCACGTAAAAATTCCCGTCAGCCTTATCTACGTACAATGCATTTTTTCGATACTAGAAATGGCAGAGGCTAACTCGGTTTAAATTTCTGGACGTCCGTTACTAGAGTACTGATTTGAGAATAATTTACTACTTCTTCAGATTCGCTGCCGGCTCCAACTCTTGTTAAACGCTTACTTTGCATATTGTAGTCGTTTTCGGGGGTTAGCACGTACCCTAGTGTCCAGGCTCTCCTGTCGGACCAACTCCCATCACTTCACCCCCTTCTCCACTTGTCCTTTTCAATGATTGTGCAAACTTATTAACTGACATCTTTTTAAATATACGAATCACGCCGCACCCGCCCCCCCCTCCCCCTGCACAAAAAATCTTTAGCATGCATGACACGGTGACAGAGTAAGGAATGAAGCAAAACAATGTGCATTAAAGACCTGGTTTGTGAAAATACAAGACGCAGCAATCTCATAGAAAGAAAAGACAGCTGCCCCGACAGGGACTAGAACCCAGGACATCCGCATACTATTAATATACTCATTTTAGTACGCGACTGTTCTGGGTTCGAGTTCTAATCGTGGCAGTTGTCTCTTCTTTATTTCTCAGATTATTGTACCTCGTATTCTTCTCACAATTCAGTTCTTTAATGCTTCGAACCGATTGCCCGGTAGGATGGTCCCCCCTCCCCCTCCCGATTATTTTCAAGGTTCATTTTTTCAATAAAAAAAAGGAATATAGATAAACCTCAAGATGTCTCAACAGAACTGGCAAACGAATCTCTCGAATCTCTTACAAAAAAAACTTACTAAAAATTAAGAAGGAGAAAGGTACTAAGATTAACAATGGTGTAAAGTTTTCCTTGTCTCCTTCCATACAATTTAACGATTTAAAGGGTTCGGGGACTCCCGTTTCGAATGAAAAATTAAAATATGAAGGTTGGATTTTGCCCAGCGAACTGGTAACTCAAAAACTGTTGAAATATCTTAAAAGGTATATTTGTAAAAAACTAGAAGTTGACTGTGATCAGCAGAAACCTGTAACTTTGACTATGTTTAATTATCCTAATTCTATGCACCCGGCTTCCTCCTGTTACGCCTCTTGCGAAATGGCAAGTGACTGCGATAAACTGCTCTGTCTTAGAACAATGATACAATGATATTCGCAAAACTAAAGGGCGACTTAACAAATACGTTATTGACAAGCCATGGTTTAACTTGCCATCTTATAACGCTATAAACTTGACGGAAGTCACCGGGAAAATTACTGCAGTATACGTTACCAACGATACTCCCAGCAACGTGAAATTATGGTGCAACGTAGACTTTGGAGTGGCCCATTCCGATACTTCCAACGACAAATTTTCCGATGAAGACTTCATGAGTTTGGTAACTGTGTAAACGTTTAAAAAATTTGCAAATAATTAAAAAAAATGTTATGGAAATTAAAAACTACGACCTTTTCGTGCCTAATCCAGAACCTAAAAATCATCCCTTTTTATCTACAAATATCAGTTGTCTAATTATATCGGTAATATCGTTTTCACAATTGCAGAAAAACTAACATACTGTTTAATTTTATCTGTAACGAAAGATGGCTCGATTACGACAGATTATTTATTTACCGTAAAATTTTATATCAGCCTAAATACAAAGCTTTGCAATCTATATTTGCTGAAATAGAGGAAAAAATGGTACGCAACGTCGCTTTTTTTCACGGTACTCAAATGGATTTAATTTCACCCAAAGAACTGGGCCCAAAATTTCGAAACCCTATTCTTTTTGATGACTGTATTTTAGATAAACAAAAAAAAAAACATCGTGCGCTACTTTGCTCAAGGACTTCATTCCAATGCCAATGTTTTTTATTGCAGTCAGGCCTACACAAAAATTCCAAAACAGGTGGTCAGAGACAACGCAAATTTATAATTCCTTTTCCCCGTGGATGAGTTGAAGTTAAAACACGTATACAAGAACCATGTTGTACCCGACATGTAATTTTCGGACTTTAAAACGTTGTGTCAAATTTGTAGGAAAAATCTTTACGGGGTTTTTATCGATTAACAAAACGTTAAGCGAGGGGAGATATAAACGTTCGTTTTTACCTATTAAACAAAAGAATGGAAACAAAACGAGATATCGCAAAACTGAAAAGTCGTTTAACTAAAAAAATTTTAAATCAACGTTTGGGTGAAAGAGAGCAAGAAGATTTGCTACAAGAATTTTTTAAACCGGTAGTAAGCACCCTGAAACCAAGACCGGTCCTCGGTGCAACCAAGCAAACTAGGACTATTAAAAACACTCTAGCCACGCAAACTACTCAGATTAAGGTTTACAAAGAATAAGAAAGTGACGAGGATGACTACGAATCATCGGGTTTATCACCATTCCCTGCACTTACTCCTAGTCAGCAAAAATTGTCGACCCCTCTAGATTTCAGTCTCGCCGAATATTCAAATCCGGCTGAAGCTCATATAATGCGAATTCCCGAGTCCAAAACCAAATACGTAAGTACGAGCACCGGTCCTAGACTCACCCCTTCATATTCCGCAATTCAAGCTAGATGCATTTCCACTCCCCCTGAGCTTCCTAACATCACCATTGTAAGGTCCCTCGATAGTTTGTTACCTGGTCAGAATATTGGAGACACTGCTAAATATTTCTTGATAAAATTTTTCTTAAATCCCAAAGACACTGACCCAGTATTTGGGTTACAGTATGATAAGAAAAAAGTTGAGCGGACCTTCGGTAATAAAACGGTTAAAATATTTGAGAATGACGTAATGGTGGAGAACGAGCAGTATGTTGGGAGGCGTGGGCTTTGGAACTTGCTAGTTTTCAAAGATTTGGAAGAAATTTCCTTCGTGCAGGAAGTTAAAGCAGCTTACGATGCCATGTTAAAAATACTAACGCTATTTATCACAACAACGACCCAAATTTTCGTAAACCCAAATCTAATCGTAGCGTCAAGTACAGGTCTATTATTGCTCCGATTTGGGAAGACATGAAAAAACAAGGGACGGGCATGGTTAAAAAAGCAGGCTATTCAAGTAGAGTTGATTATAAATATTCTGTAATCCTAATGATTTGATTAAAAGATTGAGACTTTTGTACAAATCTACTTTGGCCGGGCACGGCGAGCATAGAAATGAAATGGTCGAAATTTTATCAGAAATGCAGCAAAGACAAATCATAAGTTCTCATGAAAAAATTGTGGCCTATACGAATTTAGGATTGGGTTGACTAACATGTTGGCGTTCAAAACCTCATGATGAAATTCTCCGATTTTTCCAGGTTTTCCAGTGAATTCTGATATTTTTCTCTAATGTTTTTCAGTCAAAAGTGGATGCAGTACAGGATTATAATTTTACTAAAAACCCAACCTAATCACAGTATAAAATAAAAACCAAAGCAGGAGCTTCCGACCAGTCTTACTGAGCATGCTCAACTGCCAGCACAGTCAAGTTCAAACCTGGCTTCTCCCACTGTTGCTACAAGCTGTGAAGAGCAGCCTTCCCAGCAGTCAAGCATCTTACACACACTAACATTCTCATCACATCTGGTGCAACAAGGTCAAACTTTACAACCTCACAGGCAACCAAATAAATAAAATCCAAATAATTAAATATTCCAAAAACTAAATAATTAATAAATAAATTAAACTATATAACTATAAATAAATAAATAAATAAATAAATAACAATACCTTACAGTACTTGTAAACTGAATTGACTAAACAAGGGCAATTCATATAAAGTGCAAAATTAACCAACAACTTAAGTCATTAACCAAATAATTCCACAAATTAACTAATAAATTTACACTTATAAACCACATGAGAATTAAAATTACAAAACAAGTGCAATGAATAATAAACCAAAGGAACAATAAATAATAAACAATTAAATTATGAAATAAGTACAATAAATAAAAAAAATAAAATAAGCTAGTGAACACACAAACCATAAATAAACAATAAACACAGAACCCCCGAGCAGCAAAACAACAACAAACTGCAAAAATTTAACCCCTCACTAGCCAACTCCTCACTAGGACTACGATTTTGTTTTTCGCATTTCATTTAAATCTCAATAACTACATCGCATCACTTTGGTAAATAAAAAATTGCACTACTGTAACTGGGACTGGTAAAGATTAGGAATGCCGTAATCTGAATAAAACTAGAAACGCACTTAACAAGTAACGTATAAGTGACGTATATTACTTTCGCCTAAGGAGTTTTTGCTTTATTAGAAATAAAACAAAGATAGTTTTAACTGAAATAAAGTGAACGTTTTAAAAGTAAGAAATGAAATGCGAATTAGATAATCTTTATAGAGGAAGAGTGTTTTCCTAAAAAATGTTGAATTCCCTAAATTTCAGTATATGTTTACCAAATTCCCTGATTTTTCCCCGACTTTTTCAGACTTGATAATAAATTCCCTGAATTTTTCTGGTTTTCCAGGTAGAACGTCACCCTGACTAAACAGCATCAAATCACCTTAAGCATCAAAATTCAAATGACGGACATCATTTTGCAACGCCTTTCAGTTCTTTTGTACACTACGTAAACTACAATATTCAACTGCAACCAATTCTCTAGGCTCAGTTCAAGTTAAAGTACTTGCGCAACATTCAGGCATAAAATTGAAGGTGACACGAGGCCCCCTGCATATGCGCCAACGTTCTGCACGACGGGCTTAAAGCTATGGGTCAATAGTAACTAAGAATTTTTGTGTTATCAATGACCACGACACTGTGGCCTGTTGAGGCTGGCTACAGTATTCTATTGTTGGATACGTAAATACAAAAGAAATGTTTAAAAATGCTCGTAAAATCTGTTATTTATGCACGTAAAAAAATTGAATCTTTTATTTTGAAAAATACTAAAAACTGCAAATATTTATTGATAATTTTTATGAAAAATAAAGGAAAATTGTCAAAAAGAGTCTAATTTTTTAAAACATTAAAAAGTAAACTTTGCCTAAACTTTAAATTCTTGTTTACTACGAAAATTTATAACTTGTCCATTTGTCTACTTGTCGCAGTAGGAACCCGGACGATTGCACTGTAATCTGAGGTTGAAACTTATTACATCCTCCTCCCTTCAAAAAAGTCCTTAATTTAATAAGATTTACATCTGGGGTTTGTTTAACATCTCTGTGCAGTGCCAACCTGGGCCACCGCACTGCATCTGAGGTTGAAATTTAGCCCCCTCTCCCCTTCAAAAAGTCCGCAATTTAAATAACATCTATACATTTTGGGTTTGTTTAACACCTGCGGAAGATGTGGGCGCAGTAGGAACCTGGACCAGTGCACTGTAACTGATGTTGGATTGGAGCTAAGTCTCATTCCAACCACTTCCCACCCCCCTCAAAAAAAGTAATGCGGTGAATTGTATAAAATTAATTTTAATATTAATTTACTTTATACTTAATTTTTACTTAATTTACACTTCATTTTATATGTAATATATTTTATACTAAAAATTAAGAATAAAATTATTAAAAGTGCATGCTTGCAAATAACAGTCAGTGCATTTCCTGGCTAGAGGCAGTGTTGTTTCCCCTGTGTTCAAAAATGCGTTTTGAGTTTCCTTGGCTGAGTTCAGCTCCTTTTATGCTCAGAATTTTTGCATGCAATCTGTTACTTTAAAAAAAATCAAAATCTTAAACCAATAGAATTTATATCCTAGTGGGGAAAGAATTTTAAAATCTTAAGTTTTTGGAACTTTCTCCCGACTTAGTTTATTAACCTGACCTGACCCAAATCTGACCTGACCTGGCTTGAACTTAAAATTCTAAGACAATTGTTCTAAAAATAGATTTTATGACCCCCCCCCCCCACTCTTTGCTATATAATTCGATGGTCTGACGGGCACAATTCATTGCTGCAAAATTTCTCAAAATCAACAGATGTCCACGCTACGTCCTGCAAGGTAAGCAGTTTTGTTATATATAATTAATATTTTAAAGTATAAGGACTGATAACTTTCAGGGTGTGCGCTCTAAAAACACGGGAAAATTTTTTTTAATTAAGCTAGTGTTAAAAATATACAGTAGTCCACTGTAACATTAGCTTACTCTCAGCTAAAACAGTTTGACATAAACAGGTAAGTGCTTCTGGTTCGTTACATCGGGGGTGTCCAGCTTTATTTCGTTTTAAAGTAGCACTATCACCGATTGAAATGCGAACGAAAATACTGCAGTGCCATCTAGCGGCAATGATATTGTTAACCTTTATAGCTTGCCCCCAGGTGCACGAGGATGAACCAAATTTTCACTTAATAATTAAGGATGTTGTGGCTTGTTTGGTTTGTTAAAAAAATACCGTTATGCATTCCTTCGTTTGGTGCAATTAAGAGCTAGATGGTACTACATAGTGCTAGATGTTGTCAGATTTCATCTGCTTTCGGTTGGTGATAGTGCCACTTTAAACCACAACAAAGCCTTGGAATTCTTTTTTTAAGCATTCAGTCTTCCATTTTATCATCCCCAAACAATCGATTTTTAACGTGTTTGTGGTGGGTTTTTATTTCGTTAGCCACTAAAATGTTTTTTTGGTCGTTACCTATAACACTGCAGGAAATGTTTATTGCACTATATGCCCCCAGTAGAGGCCTCTGTCTCCCCATAAAACGATGCAGGTGGCCGTTGATAGCCTGAGTATTTTCCAAGAAGTACCTCAGTATAGGTCAGTGTGCCAGTAGTTCACTAATCTTTGAACGGAGAGCGGCTCTCCCAGCACCGCGCCAGCAAAGTAATAAATCAAATGAAAGATTACGCATGCCTAAATAGCCACCCCCTCCTGCCCCATCCCAAAGTAAAAAAATGAAAAAAAATTGTTTATTTACGTCCAAATAAGCCAACCTGCCAATATTGACGAAAAGGAACTGTAACCACTGTCATTGCTTTTTTTTCCCACTTACTAATCACAGAGTAAACTGCAGAAAAAAAGAAAATATTGAGGAAAAAATTATCGATGGATATTAACTACATCTCAAAAGCGAACCCGGCCTTTTTGGATACAGCAAGTATCGACAATTTTTTCGACAGTGTGAAAAAATAAAGCACACCTCATAGGGAAAACAGGTGTTTTTATAAGTAGGGTAAAGATGACAAAATGCAGGAAATATGCTCCCCCCCCACCATTATTATTAAATAAAATCCCGCAAAATAGAAGCAGGTTTTTTTTTAATTACAAAATGCCAGACCTGTTCAAAAGGGACTGTTTTTTCCCAACTTTTAAAATGTTGTTCTTTGGCTCCAAAGCGCTCGCGCAATATTTACACTCATCAAGCATCTGCACGACCCGCCGTGAGTTTGCTAAATACACGTCTTTTTTCATGCTTCCTTGCATTCGAAAAGCATTAACAAGAGTGCCTCACCCCCGGTCCAACCCTGTAGCATCAAAAAAGAAACTATTTTTTCCCAACTCTCAGGTAGCATAAGGCATGCAGTTGTTATTCGTCATTACCACCCAGTTTTTGCTAATTCGTCACCAACGCGAATGCTAAATTCGCCCGCTGTACTGTGCAGTTGCTAATTCGTAAAAAAAGAACTTTTTTCCCAACTCCCGCTCAAGTAAACCTCCCACTCGAGTAAACCTCCCACTCGAGTAAACCTCCCACTCGAGTAAACCT
>JAHWFP010159173.1:48331-82071 GCA_023313725.1 Lithobius niger | reverse complement strand
CTCGAGTAAACCTCCCACTCGAGTAAACCTCCCACTCGAGTAAACCTTCCACTCAAGGAAACCTCCCACTCAAGTAACCTACCCCTACTGCTCTGCATTACTTCCTGTGACTTCCTATATGACGGCACGACGGGTTTTTCTGGAGGTATTGTTTAAAAGGGACTGTTTTTCGATTTTTTTCCCTTACTACTTACCTACACGGCTGTGAGTACGGGGATACGAGCTCTAATGTTTTTTTCTAAGATGCAAAGCTGTTTTTTTGTTCAGGTAATTTGTTGGCTTTTCGCTTCCTTTTTATTGTGATTGCTACGGTCTGGTCTATCAGAATCCTGGAACAAAAAAACCCAGGAAAAAAAACCAGAAAAAATACGCACAGAAAAAATATCCCCGGAAAAAATATTCCTCGGAAAAAATATCCTCGGAAAATAAATTATTCACTTTTAGCTTGCTAATTTTTTTTAGCAAGAATTAAAAATACTTCACAATCACTTACTTTAAAACAAAAATGTTGCTATTCCAGTTTAAGTTTCAGCAGCATGTTGTTGAACACAGTGGCCAATCCCCTGAGAAAGGTGGTAACATCGATGCCTCAAGCAGCTATTTGCTGGCAAAGTGCCTTAAGAAAAAAGCGTTAGAGCTCATATCCGCATGGAACTCGCAGCTGTGATAGCACAGAAATAAACGGCGAAGCCTTTTTTTCTGCAGTGAATTTATTGGTGGTTTTCGCTTCCTTTTTATTGTTGGTACTGCCTGGTTTATTATGTGTATGTCCGTTGTTCGCGTAATTTTGTTTAAAAAAAAGGAGCATTAAAATTGCATATTTATGTCCATGCTCCGTCTCTGCCTTGGCCAACATCAATTATTATGACGGCAAAACACTAGAGTGTGTCTAGATTTAGCGTACGTCAGCTCGTAGTTGATTCTTCATTGTTGCAGGCATTTGTAGTAACCGGGGTAAACAATCGAGAAGACAATTTGGAAACAATAATTTAACTATTTTCCCGAAGCCTGAACCAAAGTAACTAAACAAGTTATTCAGTCATGTCGTTTGCCCAACTTTGAGGCTGTAAGTGTAAGGTCTCAAACTTTATAGACATTTGTCCGACTAAATTCGGGAATCTGTTCTCCCATCCTTCACACTGATTATTTGAGCAGTGTTGATCAAGCATTGTATCGTACACATTCCATGTGTTTGGTAGGTAATACCAAAAAAACTAAGCTAAAAGTGAAGAGTTGTTTTTACCTGGGGATTTTTTTTTCCAGGGATATTTTTTTTAGGGATATTTTTTTTAGGGATATTTTTTCTGGGGATATTTTTTTGGAGATATTTTTTCCGGGATATTTTATATTTTTTCCTGGTATATTTTTTTCCAATTACCGGTCTATCATGTGAACACTGTCCACCTATTTTTGTTTTTGAAAAAACGGAACATTAGAAATGCGTATTTATGTTCAGGTTCCACTCAAAGTCTGTCACATGATGATTTGATGGCAACTCACTATCGTGTGTCTAGATTAAGCATGTGTCATCTCGATGAGTAGTTGATTTTGGATTGTTGCAGTATCATAGTAAACTATCGCGGAAACAGTTCAACTGGCTTCCCGAAGCCTGCATTGAAGTAGTACATAAATCACTCAGTCATTTCGTCCGCCCAATTTTGAGGCCTCAAAATTTAAGACTTCGCACCCTACGGTTTAAAATTAAAGATTTAAGAACAAATCAAGACCATTAATTTTGGTTCTCCACAGTGAGTTAGCTAACTCAAACAACGACAATGTTTCCAAACACTGTGGCATCTTGTTCAGTGAGCTATAATCCAATATATAATATATTATATAATATAATCCTCGCCCATTGTTACCCCATTGTTACATGTTGCAGCATTGTAACATTTTGACATTGTTAGCCACTCCGCAGCAGCCGCTGCCGCTACCGCCTCCTGTCCAATTTTCTGAAATTCTAGTGTGCAAACGAACTCCACGGCTTGCTGGCCGTGTAAATAAAGGGAGTGGAACACGGGAACATCTCGTATGAAATGGGAGGGGGAGCCAAATGACTAATGAGTTGGTGTAGAGATCATAGTTTAGAAGAAAGTGATCAAACAGAAAAAAACACTGTATCCATGAAAAACTGGACAAGCAGAAGAAATGATCTGAAAATTGTTGGGCGGTGGTTGAGGGTTACAAATAGTATTTCTGGAAGTAAGCAGAAGTTTGCTTAACTAGTCACTAGAAATAAAAATGTGAGAAGTCCCTGCCAGATGTAGGCCTATTGAACAACCCAAAATGCCTCAATAATGGCTCTTTTGGGGAAAGTTTTGCTCCTACTACTATCAGAGGTATTCACGTTTCTGAAAAAATTCGAAGTTTAAGGCTCAGTTTTTCCACTGTCCCTATAAAACTTCATTATCCAAGTTCTGGTAAGATCAAAATTGAGTAACCTAAGCTGTCTAGCATAAGTTGCTTCCAGATGACTTATGGCACCAAGAAACTAAATTAAATTGAAACAGATTTTTAAAATTGAAAATGTTCTAATTTTTTTTATGGTTTAAAAACGTTCCGTTTAACAGTTTTCTTTTTCCAATATTTATGGGGGAAAATGCCAATGCTTTGAGTTTATACGGGACCTTGCCTACTTTGCTCGCTGGTTCAAAAAAATACACGCTACAGAAATTCGAACCAGTAATTCGCATTATTTTTTTTAACTTGTGTAAACTGCAACACATTTTTAATCCCGAAATCCTCCAAGACAGAGGTACGCACAGAATAAGTCATCGTACCATAACTAAAACAGCTAATGAATGAATTGTAGTTTTTTCCAGGAAGTCTTAAATGTCTATCTGAAAAAGTATCCTCAAACAAAGTCTCCTCTCCCAGATGCCATGTTTGATGTTAAATTACAGAACGCATGGGCGGATGCCCACACTGTCACTGTTGCAGTCAAGAAATATAACCTCTTCAAACCCAGAATACATTATGATGGACAACACAGGGTAAAAGTTAGGTTCCTGGCACAACATGAGTTTTGTAGGGGTCCCTAGAGGCCACGAGTAAAGCTAGCAAGCACAGCCCAGTCGTACGAGTCATTTTTTTCCAAACCAGCAGAATGCAGGTTCGAATCCCAGGACTGACCTAAATAAAGTCCTTTTGGTATGACGAGGATATTAAAAGCATCCTTATTCTATCACTGTCACATTCCTGGTTAGACTCACTGCACCACAGGGAAAAGAAAATCTCTACTCATTTCTTTTCTATCGCTGTCACAATTCAGGTAAGTCTCACTGTAACACAGAGAAAAGTAAATATATTTAATTCACACCCTTTATATCGCTATCGCATCTTTAGTTTCATTGCAACACATGAATAATAAAAATATTCAATGCCAGGCATTTTACCATTGTCGCAGTTAAGCTATGTCTCACTGCAGCAATGAGACTGAAAATAAAGCCGAAACATTCCCTCATGGACATGATCTGAGTGTAAGGAATGGACATAAACCTTTTGAAAATACAAAATACAATAATCTGAGAGAGCTAGCAGACAACTGTCCGGGCTGGAATTTGAACTCAGGACCTAATGTTTGCCCAAACTGGGCTGCCAGGCCGTACCTGATTATATTCTTTAGCGCAGCATAGAAGCATTTCTCAGTGATGACCTGAAACTCACAAACATTAATATTAGCAGGAAAGCAACTTGCATATTGACCTCATCACTGGAAATTCAAATTAATGCAACCAATAACAAATAATTAATGCAAAAATGCTAACAAGGCTGCTTAAAACGAAAAACCAAGTTCTGAAAAATCAATGAAACAAGAAAAAAGTAATGTAATGCATTTCCGCATGGAATTTTCGTTTTGTAGTCTTAAATTCGGCTATCACTTATGACAATATCATCTACCCAGATTGTTTTGTGTCACTTTTTTGACAATTCATATTTTGAAAGATTTTCATGTTCTTCGTATGTTGTTATTTTTCTATTTCTATTTTCATAACTAAATTGTAATGTAATTATTATTATTATTGCTATGAATAGGCGAATATATTGGCAGTGTTTAAGAGGCACCTACCCTAAACTGAGGTAATTTGGAACTTTGGAAATTTTTTATTGTAATGTAATTGTTCTATTCATAATAGTTTTTTAAACCTTGAAATGTGTTGAAATACGAGTCTAGAACATACTTTAAATTTTCATTTAGTCTATTTTTGTGGGACTACTATATGATACATTTTTGGTAAATTGTATTAGACTTTTGTACTGCTACTTTGATAATGTTGGCAAGAATTGTTGCACATGAACAAGATTGCCCTTCACCACCCTTATACATAGGGCAATCCTGTGAACCAAAATAATTGTGATACCACATTTTTTTTAAATATTTTATGATATAATAACAATTTGCAAATGTAGAAGAAGAAATCTGTCGCCTCAAACGCTCGAATTCTTAAAACCGGGTGAAAACATTTTTAAGCTTGAAGCTTTCAATAGAAGAAATGTTCACCCTGAAATCATAAACATCGATTTCGAGTGCCTCCTCAAACCCATTATTTCCTCTAGCAGCTTAAGCAAGAAATCAACCACCATCAATATTGCAGCTTCGGCTACGTCGCAGTGGGACCAGAGAAACATAGCATTCTCTTATTACCTCGGAGAGGATAGCGTTGAACAATTGCACGATCGGTTGGTGATCGAAACGCATAAGAATGACGAAATGTTGAAAAGAGTCCAACCACTACATCTCACACCGTTCCAAGAGGCGATTTTATCCATGTTGAGACTGCGTCTACTGCAAAAAGCCATTCGGTTCAAAAGACGACAAAGTACGCGATCCCTGTCACGTTACCGGCCAGTACAGTGAAGCTTCTCACTTGAGTTGTAATCTGAATGCTCAAGAGCACACCACAATCCCATTGGTATTTCACTACCTCTAAGGTTATGATATGCATTTATTGGTAAGAGCAGTGCACAAGTTTTGTTGGAAAAGTAGATGTCCTAGCTGGAAATACAGAAAGGTTCATGAGCATGACCATCAACATTGCAACGGGATGAAAAAAACGGTAAAAAAAGAAAAGGCACATTAGGCTTAAGTTTATAGACAGATTTAATTTTCTCTGCTCTTCGTTGAAAACTCTGAAGAAGAGACATAAACGTGATTACGAGTTTAGGATGGTGAAGGGGTTTTTGAAAGCAGGCCGAACTGAAAAATGGTTCTATCCCGATTTATTTATTTACTTATTTATTTATTTAATAATTGGAATGCCCAATTTGAGCAAAAAGCAATACCAAAATAAAATTACTAAATAAAATACAAAAAACAACAACACAAAAAGAACACAACATGGCACATTTGGTTTAAGTAGTATGGCTACATTCTACAAATCTTAGGTTTGAAGCATTTTTTGAAGAAAACCCATCTTCACTGCTACAGACGGCAAACTCCTTTGGTAGCTCATGCCAATCAACGATAGTGCGGGGGGAAAAAGACCCTGCAAACATATTTTTCCTACACTGGTATCTCTTTACCTTCATAGAATGGTCAAGCCGACCAACAAAATCAGGTGGTTTACAATAGTGACTAGGATCAAGCAAGGTACGCTCATGTAAGATGCGATAAAAAAGCATCAGCCTATGATCCTTACGTCTGTTTGCTAAGGATTTCCATTTCATCTCATTACAAATCTTAGTGACACAAGCTTCTCTACAATAATTCCCGCTTACCATCCTAGCCACCCTCCGCAAAACTCTTTTCAGATAATCAGACATATTTTTGGTATATGGGTCCCAAACAGCGTCACAATAATCTAACTTGGATCTAGTTACAGCATTAAAAACAATTTCATGGACCCTAGGACCTGCATCATTCAAGATCTATGAAAAAATCTGATTTCTCTGTTTGCCTTTGCTCATACAGTTTCAATATGGTCAGAGGAAGTCAGTTTGCTATTTATCGTAACCCCCAAACAAGACATACTTTCAACAGCCACTAAGGGATTTCCCCTTAACATGTACACTGGGGTAGAATTATTTAGTTTGTGAGTAACATGCATGTATTTACATTTTAAAATATTCAACTTCATTTGCCAAGTATCGCACCAACTTATTACATTATTCAAATCAGATTGCAACATTTGTTTATCATTTTTCCCTGCTATAATACGATAAATGTAATTATCATCAGCAAACAATTTGTGATTTGATGACAGCTCATCCATCAAGTTGTTCATGTGTAGTAAAAATAGAATCGGACCACTTATTGGCACTGTATTGGACTTGCTACCATCAACTATGACATATTGAAAACGGTTTTTCAAAAAACATTCAAACCACGAAATTATTTCTCTGGAAACACCGTAGGCTTCCAACTTGCTAAGAAGCAGATCATGTGGTACAGTGTCAAATGCTTTTGCTAGATCAAGAGAAACAATATCTATGGGAAGACCATTATCTAGTCCTAATGCCATATCATGAATCATGGAAACTAGCACGAGTTCACACAACGAGCCCTTTCTGAAACCGAATTGTTCATGAGTAAGTAGTTTTTCATTGTCTAAAAACTTTACCATCTTACTGACAATTATGTGCTCCAACATTTTGCAACAAATTGAAGTAAGAGCCACAGGTTTGTAGTTGTTTACTTCACTATGCTTTCCAGCCTTAAATAATGGTACGACGGCGGACAGAACCCAGTCTTCTGGTATTTGTCCCAGCTGTAAGCTTTTTAAAAAAAAATGTATTCCAAGAAGAGTGTGTTAATGTCCGCAGTGTTTTTTAGAACCATTGCCATAATGTGATCGGGCCTACAGGCTTTTCCTTCCTTTTGAGTATTTATTAGATGTCTTATGCCAGCAGAACTTATGGTGATATTTTTCATTGTATTTCCAGTTCGTTCGGTTAATCGTGGATTTCTCCCCGACTGTAACGGCTGTGTAAACACCGATATAAAATGATTGTTTAACAAATCAGCTTTAGCTTTGCTCTCAGTCACATACTTATTATTTGAACACAAGGCAGGAATGCCATATATGTTTGGATTTATGCTTTTAACATATGACCAAAAGCATTTTGGATTCAAATTAATGTCCCTTCCAAGTTTGGACGTAAAACTGTGATTGTTTGCACGAATTTGATTCTTTACATCATTTCTGATAGTCTTTAACTCTGCTAGTGTGTTCGGTAAAGGTGTAGCTTTTGCTTTCTTCCGTATCCTTCTTGCCTTCCGTATCTTTCGCTTTAATTCTCTATTCATCCAAGGTTTATCATTTTTTGACGAGATATAGGAGATTGGCGTAAACTCTTCCACGGCACTTAATAACTTATTTTTGAAGTACTCCCAGTTTTCATTCACCGAGTGTGAGTCAGCAGAGGCAATAAAAACAGAGTAGCTTTGCTCAAGTCTCTCGTTTACTTGGGACCAATCAGTCTTTTTGTAGAGCAGCCGCCTGGTGTGTTTAGGCTGTTTGAGTTCACCGATGAGAGGTAGTGTATTGTGGTCAGAAATGCCTTTTTCAACCTCAACACTAAACTCGCCATCTAAAGAAGTAAAAATTAAGTCCAAACAGTTTTAGTCACGAGTAGGCTTATCTACTATTTGTTTGAGACCATAACCGTCCATCAATAACTGCAGCCCATCGGGAATCTCTCCACTTCTGATCATGCGATCTTAAATCTGGTAGATTAAAATCGCCTCCAATCACAATGTTCTTTGCACTTTCAGGAATAATGCTTCTTGTTTGATCGGAAAATTTACTTATAATAGCCTCGTCATGACTGACTGGGCTATACACACAACCGAGCCACATGGTTTTCCCCTTTACACAAAAATACCTTACACCAACACTACTCAATGTCATCATTTGTTTGGATCGGGCAAGAATCAAGAGCACTCTTCACGGCAATGAAAACACCCCAGCCCTTTTTTGTCGATCTCTACGATAAATACTGTAATCTGTAGGCAACCAACTGTATACAATATCTTCACCATCCAGCCATGTTTCCGTAGCCAGAATTATGTCTGGGTCGTGAAAACTTATCAATACCTGCAACTCATCTCCTTTATTCCTAAGGCTACGAAAATTAACGAGAGTCAGGCTTAGACGTTTACGTTCTCCTCCTGACTCGCTCTTGAGGTTTTCTTCATTGTCACAATCTTGTTGTTTCGAAGAACCAGGTCTCTCTCCCCGTTTTGCCTCCTCTGTTGCATCTCTCGAAGAAAGTATTTTATTTCATCCCTTTCCTCTTTAGATCTATCTGGCAAAATTGCAACTTGCTTGGTACACCCTGGGAACACCATATCTCTGCATTTAAACGTTTTGGCTAAAACAGTTTGGTCCTCATCAGATGATCCTACTTTTACAAGTAAAGGCTGGTTTTCAATGTTTCCAGGAAGCTTTTTTCCTAATCTAAAGTATTTTACCACTTTAACATCTTCTGAGACCCGTAGCCTGGTAAACACTTTTTTGGCATTTCCAAGATCGTGAGCAATCTGCATCTTGCTGTCATCTTCAATACACTCTGGGATATTGTACATAATAATATTTTGTTTCCTGTCTTCTCTTATCACGAGATTTTCACACATTTCCACAGTAAGAACATTTTTGGCAGTGTCACCTGTCGATTTTCTTTTGGATGCAACGTCAGCATAGCCAACAAACAATGGCCAAGTGTCATCCCTATCAGTGTTACAGGTTTCGTGTGCCTTTTCCACAGTTTGCAGTTTCTCCTTGAAAGCCTTCAACTCGGATTGATTTTTGCACAATGTTTCCTCCATCTTTGATTTGTCGTTAACAAGTTTGCTAACAAGTTCAGATGTTGAGGAAGAGACTGCCGTTGATCTGCTAACCTGCCGTGGCTCTGCTAACCCTTACGAAAAAGTTTATAGCATGAGTGTGTTCTTTACCACAGAAAGAAGAATTTTATTCCAAACTCAAAGAAGAAGGCCTAACTGACGAACAATACGCTAAAGAAATCGGGAGTATGCTGACCACAAAAAGTTTACCTCTTACCACGAAATATCGACTGACTGTCTGCTTTTGGAATACATGTTTGAAGAATTCCGCAGGATCTGCTTGCGTGACAACTAAATAGATCCATGCTATTAAGTCTCCACCCCAGGGTTTAGCTGAGCGGTGGCTTCAAAAATGACCAACGCCGAGCTGGAACTACTTACACACTCTAGCAAACATAACGTCATCTCGTCGCAAATACGGGGGGGGGGGGGGGGAGACTTAGCTTCATCAGTTGAAGGTGGGTGGAGGCAAACCCATACATTCCCAAAACGTACGAACCGGATAAACCTGAAAAGTACATCATCGATTGGGATGACAATAATGCTTACAGCTGAACCATGAGCCATATGCTGCCTTACAATGGCATTAGATATTTGATTAAAAAAGAAATTCAAGCTTTCAACGTGACTAGGATAGTAGACATGTCGTTGATAGGATATATCCTGGAAGAACATCTGGCTTAGCCATACAAGCTTCACAATCTCCACAACGACTACCCACTTGCTCCTGAAAAGTTTGAAATAAAAGATGAATTTGTTTGCTCCTATTCGAAAGATTTGTTGCGAAGAAAACCAGTGAAACCTGTCGTAAAGCTAGTGGCCAACCTACTGAGAAAGAAGCGGTACGTAATTCACTATCGTAACTTAAAGTTCTTCCTCAAACATGGCTTGGTCCTTTGTCATGTCTGGAGGGTGCTGCGTTTCAATCAGAAGTCCTGGTTGAAACAATATATTGACTTTAATGTGGCAATATTTAAGGAAGCAAAGACGGAGTCTGAAGAGGAATTTTACAAACTTTGTAATAATTGCGTTTTTGGGAAGACTATAGAACAGAAACAGAAAAGACTGAATGTCAAGCTATGCAACGACAGCAAGTGTGCCATCAAGTATTCCACCCCACCTAACTCCATTTCGTTTGAGATATTGCACGACAACATGGTTCAGATCAACTTGAAAGTACACAATGTGACGAGCAATTCCTACTTACCCGTTCACCATACTAGAGCTGTCTATTTCTCTAGATTTCTCTACGAAGGTTTCTCGAGCCCCAATACGGAGTTCGAACAAAACTGCTTTTCACAGACACTGGCTCGATATGATATTGAATAGAAATTGCGAACGTGTACAGGGACATGTTTCATAACATCAGTAGATTCGACACTAGCAAGTATGATTTCAGGCATTACGCGTTCCATGACACCAACAAGCTAGTGTTGGGAAAGATGAAAGATGACACGAAGGGAGTAGCAATAAAAGAGTTTGTGGTGTTGAGGAGCAAGATGTATTCGTTTGTGATATCCCAAACAGAAACGAAAAAAGCGAAGGGAATTTCCAAGAGATTCATGGAGAAACATTTAAGCCATAAAGATTATAAGGCGACTCTCCATTCGAACCCCGAACAAACAGGGAGTCGGTACAACATCGTGATTGACAGGTATCACCAGCTATTCACAATGTGGTGAATAAATCCCTACTGTCAGCCTACGATGACAAAAGATTCCTTGAAAACGAAGTAACAACTAAAGCAATTGCACATTGATTAATCAATGAGTGTGTTAACGATGATGGTGATCTATTTGCTGCTGAAGAAGTATCATCAGTATTGTTGTGGGGCTCGACGCTGTAATCAGTGATGAAGAGGCAGAAACTCAGTGGAATGCGAATAAAGTTCAGAAAAAGATAAAAGAAGTTGAAAATGTCGATGTTCGAGAATCCAAGAAGAAGGGATTGCCGATGAGTAAGAGCAAACAGTTGAAAGTGCAAAATCCAGAAGAGTAGAAGAAAAGAGCTTAGGGATAGAAAAAGACAAACAGAGGGAGAGACAGACCACACAAACTCCTATCCACGAACGAGAATGACGGAAAAGGAGAACAGGAGAAAAGGTTCAGGGAAAAAAGAAGGTTGGCTCAAAGAGTACAAAGAGAGAAAATGAAACTGATGGCTTGGTGATGTCAGGCTCAGCTGCTGTAATAATGTTTTGTCGTGTAAAATAATTTTGATCTGTATGTAATAATGATTATTGAATAAAATTTTTTTTTTTTAAAGAAACATTCTCATCATGGACGCCACTAGTGATTATTTTAGGCTAAGTAAATACCTCAAAGTCAAGATTGAAAGCGGACCGACTTGTGTGCAAACAAACAGGCCAGGCTAGTAGTAGGGGGAAAAATGCAGAGCGACCCTGTATGAGGGTGACAGTCATACACTTGTGGGTTCACTAAGGCATAGTAAAGACTAGGAACACAGTGTTGTAGGCTAACACTTGAAGGACAGCTTTATTAACTGAGTACAGTCTGACATGTAGTCATGTGATATGGGTATGGCAACAACATTGTATGGATAGACTGTAATCAACTATGGAGGTATATTAAGCTGTGAATGGTTAACATTGGGACTTAAAGGACAACCATTGTGGTGCCTCTATGACGGAACCACAATACAACCAACTAATAAAAAAAAAGAAAAAAAAAATTCCTAAATCTAGTTGAAAAATAACTATGTATTATTTCGAAGACATGAATTTTTTATTAGTAACTGCCTACTTTAAGTTGTATTTATTATGTAGAAAATGTGTCGCTTTCAAAGAAAGAACTAAACATTTTGTGAAAGCTTGTAACCCCCCCTTAACTCAACAAAATATCTGAAATTTTTAATGATGCTTGAAAATTGGCACCATGAAATCCATCTGGTATTTTTTTTTTAACTGGCTTGTAATTGATACTTTTGAATACATTTCGGTAGTGTTTCCTTCTTTTTGGCTTTTGGTTTTAACAACAACTGCTGTTTACAACGGAGTTGATTAGTTGCAAACATGTGGCTGCTGAGTCATCTGTTAGTTTGTTACAGATGGTTATCTCACGCCGGAGGCTGTTTCAGCTCCCAAAGCAGTTGTCTGGTCGTGAAGGAAATATTTACATGAAAGAGAAAAGAAACATGTTTTAAAACCGAGGAATCAATTTTCCTCACGAATAACTGAAAACACTACATGTTGCCAACCATAGGCACAATAAAAATTTACAAGGTCAATTCCTTGCACGATTAACCTTTCCAAACACATGTTGCGAGCATCGCACAAGTTAAAATACAACCCCCAGTTGGGCTGACGTAGAATGGATTACGAACACTTATATTAGCCTACGGTTATTTATTAAATATTGAGCGTGTCCGGAGCTCGTTTGGTTCGCTTCAAACGACCTGATACTATTGAAGGCTGCACTGCATCACCTGCACGTGGTGAAGATGGTGCAACCTTACGCTTTTTCTGTTGGCTTTTCACCGTAGCGGGCTCTGATGCTTTAGCAGGAGACTGCCATGTAAGTAAAGGAGGCTCTAGGCCACCTGTCGCTCCAATATCTCGCTGGGATGTGCTGAAGGTTTGCGACATGGCTAGTTCACTGGGAACAGTGACGTCATCGGACTCACCCACTGGCTGTGTGTGGGGTGACTTCGACTGGACTGTGCTGACATCTGGTGTCGCACCTCGTAAATTGTTAGGTGAGGTGCTTTTGATTGGTGTAGCTCCCTGCCTGGCAACGGTGGAACGCCATGATTGGCCCACAGACTGCCGCCGACGATTTGAATGCTCGTGCGTCACCTGATCGTGACGTGAGGTGCCAACAGAAACTACGTGTTCTTTAGAATTAGTGGATTTATTATTCATGCCAAAAACAACAGAATTATTTGCCGGAATTTGTGCGTTTGGAGATAACTGTACGCCATCAATGAAATTTATTCTCGGCCGCAACTGGTCTGTGTGCTTACACATTTCAACCAGCTCTTCAGTAAGTACACTGTAGATCAAATGAGATAGCTTCTTCTTGATAGACCCCTTCGGCCATAGCTTAGGGTTAGATTTGCTGTAGTCACGATACCAGATTTTATTGCCAACTTGATAGTTAACTGAAGCACGATGTTGGGTGCTTTTAATCTGTTTTTGTTGGTTTCTTTTTACAACGGACACAGGGTCAGGGTAAAGCAAATCCAATCTAGATTTTAATTCTCAGTTGAAGAATAATTTACCAGATGTAGCTTGGGTGGAAGAACTTATCGTGATTCGCGACGATAATAGTATGCATTTATACTTTCCAGAACAGAACAACCGTCCCGCCGAGCAGCTTTGTAGACACATTTAAAATTTGGGACATAAAAAATTTCGGCTAATCCGTTAACCCACGGCGCAAAAGCCGGGCCTGATAGGTGTTGGATTCCGTTAATCGTTAACCATGATTTAAACTATTTAGAGGTCCACTGAGGGCCATTGTCGCTAACTAAGGAATCCATCAGCCCGTATTCAGCAATGTGGTTATTCAGAATATCAATAACTTTACCTGAAGTGGTAGTTTTTATTTTGTGCACGAAAGGAATTTTACTGTGTGCATCCACTAGGATTAGAAACATGAAATTATCCAATGGTTCTAAGAAATCAGCGTGATATCTAGAATTTGGATTTTGTGGATACTCCCAGGTATGCTTGGGTCCTGCAGATTGAGTATCCTTAAATTCTTGACAATTAGAACAGGATTTAACTTTGTTTTCAATATCTGCGTCAATAGAAGGCCACCACACCTTAGACCTAGCCAAGCTCTTTAATTTAACAATACCAAGGTGTGAGCTGTGCAAATCTTTCAAAATTTGACGTCTTAAAGCTGTCGGCACGATGATTCTAAACCCCCAAAAAAGTGTGTTATTTTCAATCGAGATTTCATTGCAGAGTGTGAAGTACGGCAGCATGTCAGGATTATCACACACTTCAGGCCAGCCACGATTAATGTAACGATATACTTTAGACAATAGTTTGTCACGCTTGCTTTCCATAACCAAAGCTTTGTTTAGCATTGGTAAGTTGGAGATGGTTTCCAACGCTAGTACATTGTACTGTTGTTCAGCCTCTTCAAACTCCTTGTCGTTAGAGAGTGGAAGTCTAGACAGTGTGTCAGCAGTTAAATTCTGCTTGCCTGGTATATGTTGGAAGTCGTAATCATAAGCGTTAAGCATAACTACCCAACGTTACACACGTGCTGCTGCCATCTATGGGATACCTTTATTAGGGCCATAAATCCATATTAAAGCTTTTTGGTCAGACTGCAATATAAACTTCTGACCGTAAATGTATTCATGGAACCGTTTAACTCCCCAAGCCACGCTGAGAACTTCACGATCAAAATGACTGTAACCTTGTTCGGTTTTAGTTGGCTTCCGTGAAGCGAAAGCTATTGGACGCGATTCGCCATTAGGCATGACATGCATCAGGCACGCCCCCATCCCATAGGGTATGCCGTCACAAACCAGTTTAAACTTTAATTTTGGGTTGTAATGTACCAAAACTTTTGATTTAACAAATAATTCTTTTACTTTGCTAACAGATTGGTCACATTCAGTCCCCCATGTCCACTTTACTTTAGGGCTTAACAACCAGGTAACAAGGGAAAGAATATCAGCAAGGTTAGGCAGATATTTTGAGTAATGATTCACGAATTCTAAGAAACTTTGCAGTTATTGAACACAAGTTGGATTCGGTGCGTTTGTGACTGATTCAACCACTATAGGGAGTGTGTGCAGGCCTTCAGCATTTATCATAAGACCTAAATATTTTTGTTCAGGTTGCGACAGCTTACACTTGTCGATCCTAAGCCTAGCCCCTGCATCTTGTAGAGCAGTTAGCAGCTGATTCAAAGATTCGTCATGTTTTTCCCCCTTCCCGCTCACGAGGATGTCATCATAAAATGGTGAACATTTGCGGATTTTACTCGTGATTTGCGTCATGACCTTCTGAAAAATTCCAGTACTGGACGCAAGGCCCAGAGGTACACGAAGCCAGCGAAAAAGACCCAGGGGAGTGTTTATTGTTAATGCTGCCTGCAACTCAGGATCTAATTCAATTTATAAAAAGGCAACTTTAAGATCGATAAGGCTAAATCTGTCACTACCTGCTAATTCACTAAATAATTCTGCAGCTGTGGGAACCGGATAATGGTCCACCCAATGATTTACGGTGGTTTTGTAATCGCTGATAATTCGAATGTCGCCATTCGCTTTATGCACGATCACTATCGGGATCGACCATTCTAAGGTTGCCACTGGCTCTAGAATTCCTAAGCTAACCAGGCGCTCAATTTCCTGATTAACTTTTTGTTTTAATACCAAAGGAACAGAGCGAACTCGACTATACACAGGTTTAGCGTCGGCCTTCAACTGAATCTTGGCTTTGAAGTTTTTGAATTTACCCATGCCCTCGCTGAAAAGTTCGGGAAAACCTTTAACTATTGCATCCGTGTCAACTGGTGGAATCTTTGCTTTAACCTGTTCGACTCTTTTGACTTTAGTTTGCAAATCATAGTATGGTTCAAAGTTAATTCTAAAGATTAAAAGCCAATCTTTCCCAATTAATGCAGGTTTATACATTTTTGAAACTAGTGCATCCAAGTATTCAGTTTGACCGTTAATGTTAACCGGGTAAATCGTTTTCTCAGTCCCTTCGGTGTATGAGTGGATGGAATACGGACAATCATAAAAGTATTTTTCATGCCACTCAATTGGTATTATTGTAGCGTCTGCCCGGAATCAAGTTCCATGTTGAGCTTAATTCCATTAAGGCATTTAGGCATAATCCATTTGTAGATTTTTAAGGAATTCACAACTATTACGATTTTATTGGTCATAACAGGAATTGAAAATTGCTCTGTAGCCTCGGACAGCCCTACTGTGTTATTTTGCAGACAATAATCTTCCTCCGACTCACACTCACTTGCCGAAGCAGACTCAGAATTTTCGGGCTCATTATCTGACTCACTGTCAGTTTCACGTTCAACCCTGTAGACTTTCTTTTTACAACTGTATTTCAGTTTGCTTTTGGGCCTAGCCTTAAAATTTAAACTCGAACTTGGTTTTGAGTATTCTGCAGTTTTGGAAGTTTTACTGGTACTACTTTTACGACATACAGCTTTTAAATGTCCTTGAATATGACAGCAGCCACAATTAAAATCGGATTTTCACGTGCCCGTTTTTTTCGCTACAATAGCAGATTAAGTCTTTGTTAAACTTGACTTTTGTTTGAGCGCTGTTCGGTTTGTGAGAAACATAATTTACACTCTTCGAATGGGAACGAATTACTTCATGATCGATTTCGGTAGATTCTAAAAACAAAGCTAACGATGTCGTAGCCTTTAAATCCAGAGTCTGCTTCAGAAGTTCGTGTTATAACGTTTCGGATTAACACCGCCTATCAATTGATCCCTAATCATCTCGTTATTAATCTTGGTGATCTTATCAAAATCACAAAATTTTGTGAGTAATTTTAACGAAGCAATATACTCGCTAATGCTTTCATCCGACTTCTGTGATCTACGGAAAAATTTTACACATTCGGAAACTACAGAAGGTAGAGGTTCGACATCGTCGAGAATAGTTTTCACCAAGACGTCGTACGGAATTGAATTTGGTAAAGCAGGTGAAACAATCTTCAGGATTCTGTCAAACATTTTATGACCAACCGAAGCCATTTAAAAATCAATCTGTTCGGTAGCTGTGATTTTCTTAGCTCTAAAATAGTAGCCAATACGATTAGTGTATTTTTCCCAGGTATCATTTTCTGCGTTGAACTCCGCCTACAAACCGGCAGTTTTCGAAGCCATTGTAAGGTTTTCACTTGAACTACTTACAGTTGAAATTAAGTGAAATACAGCACCCAATCTGTATTCAAAACAGCAACTACATGAGTTTTAATCACTTCACCTGTCTCAGGCATAAACTTACACTTAAATTAAATTACTAAAAATAATTTAATTACAATTCCATTTAATTTAATAAACTGGAAGCAACTCGAGACTAAACGGTTTGCTTAACTACTAAGCCAATAAACTACTGTAGCCTACCTAGTTTTAAATTCAAGCGCCTACAACTTAAACAATTGACTAGGCTTTTAAATTGTTTGCCATTTCACTAAAGGTTCAAACAAAACAACACAGCAGGCCTATGCGTTCAGCACAGACCAAGTTTCATCGTTTATAGGTATAAACGCTACAGTGCTAAAATTTAAACACCGACACATACCAGCCCGAATATTGGCAAAGGCACAATCGAATTTAACAGGGTTAATTTAGCAGCGCATTTTTCGAGCCTTCAGGATTATAGTACTCCCTGTGCGGACACGCCAGTGCGTCACTATAGAACACTGCCATGGTAAAATTAACCGTAATAAATCCAATTGCCCATTTCGATTCTAGTTGATAAGGTGCCAAATTTAACTATTTTCATTCCGTACCACGAAAGTTCCTAAACCCAGTACACTTTTGAAAAATTAAGCTCTGATAGTTCCACAGAGTACTAATTTCATTTGCCAAAAATGAAAAAATTACTACTTACCACAGATTAGGAGCACTCTCCATGGCTGTAGACCCTATCAAGCTAATCATTAATTTAAACTTTAGTACCGCATCGTCGCCATCTGTGATGTATGAGGGTGACAGTCATACACTTGTGGGTTCACTAACGCATAGTAAGGACTAGGAACACAGTGTTGTAGGCTAACACTTAAAGGACAGCTTTATTAACTGAGTACAGCCTTTATATAACGTATGTCACATGACATGTAGTCATGTGATATGGGTATGGCAACAACATTGTATGGATAGATTGTAATTAACTATGGAGGTATATTAAGCTATGAATGGTTAACATTGGGACTTAAAGGACTACCATTGTGGTGCCTCTATGACGACACCACAAACCCATTTTGAGTAACCCATCAGGAAAAACCCCTGTAGATATGGCCTGTGGGATGGTCTTCTTTCTTTGTGGTACCACACACTCATACATCTACACATTCACACGTACATGTATTCCCCACACACAATGTGAGAAAAGCTTGGTTGAAAATTATTAAACCATCATGATAGGAGTAGCACTTGGAGTAATTTACCATTGATACACAGCCAAAAAACAAAACTGTAATGTCTAATTACAGCACAATAATTTATCTACCATCCTAAGGTCTCTGAATAAGCTCACGGAGAATTTGTCTTTGGCCACTCAATACGAACAAAAAACGTTTGTGAGTATTATGGCGCCAATAAACTCAATAGGACACGTACTCATTCATTCGAGAGGCTACTCGACCGAAACAATTCTGAGCCTAAATGTCACATGAAGGATAATTAGAGCCGGAATTATGTGCATTATTATAACATTGACATCTCTAAAACCAAATATGATCTAGGCATTTCATTATACTAAAAATTATGTCTATTTGAATATTTTTTGTAGGTTTTTACAGCGTTGTTGCTCAACCAAAGAAATAGAACTGTAATGTCTAATTACGGCACAATAATTTATCTACCATCCTAAGGCCTCTGAATAAGTTCACGGAGAATTTGTCTTTCACCACTAAAGATGAACAAAAAAACGTTTGTGAGTATTATGGCGCCAATAAAACTCAAAAGGACACGTACCCATTCGTTAGAGTTGCTACTCGAGTGAAACAATTCTGAGCATAAACATCATATGAAGGATAACTAGAGCCGGAATTATGTGCATAATTATAACATTGACAGCTATACATCTCGAAAACTGAATATGATCTAGGCACTCCATTATACTAAAAATAATGTCCATTTGAGTATTTTTGCAGGTTTTTTTTACAGCGGTGTTGGTGGCTTGTTCACCGTGCGCCTATTTTTACGGAAGTGCTGGGCCGAACAGAAGTCTGATGGGGCTGCAAATTTTTTTGGGGGGGTGGGGGGGGGCAATTCTATTTCTTTCATTTCCCGACACAAATGGTTACATCTCTGGCGTAGATCCTAGTCGTTTCCTGACTATAGAAGGTACTTAGCCTTCCAGAGCTTGGGATAACTCCCCCAGTTTTTTAGGACAGGGAGGGGGAAGGAAGGAAACAATTTTAAATTCCATTTCCCAACACAAATGGTTACATCTCTGGCGTAGACCATAGTCGTCTCCTGACTATAAAAGGTACTTAGCTAGCCTTCTATAGCTTGGGATAACTCCTACGTTTTTTTAGGACAGGGGAGAGAAGGGGTGTTTAATCCTAATTCTTCCATTTCCCGATACAAAATGGTTACAGCTACGCCCTAGTCATCTCCTGACTGTAAAAGGTACTTAGTTAGCCTTCTACAGCTTGGGTTAACTCTTGCGTTTAGTAGAATTTTTTTAAGTTTTAAGTCTTGTGGGGGAAGATTAACCCTTTAAGGACGGGTGCGCCCGAATGCGCCCGCTGTATAATCATTGTTTACAGCTCTTCTACAAGTCATATCGAAAACTTCCAGCCAATTACAGTAAAATTTAAACTGGGATATGAAAGCCAGATCATTAAGGATAAAAATGAAACGGGTTTCACTCCCTTACCTCAACTGGGTGAGAAGCTGCGATTTTTTTTCTACAAGTCAGTTATATGTTCTTAGCACGCACGCAGTCCTTAAAGGGTTAATAAGTTGCCAAGTTGTAAAAAAAGGAAGAAAACCCTTATTCTAAAAACTTATTTTAAAAGTTACTAAGTTATTTTAATTTATTAATTTACTTGGTTATAAAAACAACAAAATCTTATTCGAAAACTTATTTTAAAAACTTAGTTATATAAAAAATTAAAGTAATAAAAAAGTTCTACTTACACTTGGTTGATTCGTTCTGGTTAAATTTTTTTTTCCCGAATGGTGAGTCAGACTCAGGTGCAGCTCTTATAAAGGAGTTTTAGGTCGGCCAAAAACTCACCAAGCCAAACGAATTTTCAAGAAACGGTTTTTGAAAAATAATTTTTGAAAACGTTAGCTGAGAATTCGTTTCCCGAGTTTGGTTTTGAGTCACCAGACGTGTATATAATGGGGGATTATTTTGCCTTAGACTCATTCTGAATCCATTCTATGGGAGGGATCAAGTCGCACAGAAATGGCCAATAAATGGTAATTATGGTTTTTATATTTTTAAATTTAATATTAATGTATTTTATAAGTGTTAAAATACTTTAAAATTCTTCATTATTTTTTAACAAAAAAGATGATTATTCTAAAACTTATTTTAAAAGTTACTATAAGTTATAAGTTATTTTAATTTATTAAGTTAACAGGTTATAAAATAACAAAATGGTATTCTAAAATTTATTTTGAAAACCTGTTTTGTGTTGGGGAAGATTAATAAGTTGCCAAGTTATTTTTTTTAACAAAAAACCCAATTTTAAAAGTTACTAAGTTATTAAGATATTTTAATGAATTAATTTACTAGGTTGTAAAAACAACAAAATCGTATTCTAAAAATTATTTTAAAAACTTGGTTATATGAGGCCGGGAAAAAAAATAAGTTTGGTTCGCGGGCATTTCGAAAGTCGAAAAAGGACCAGGCCACCCGGCTTTTTATTTTATTATTTATTTTCAATATGCTATGAAAATGCTCAACATTTTTCTTTAACTTTTAAGCAGTATGAACGTATATATACGTCCAAAAAAAATCATTCCAAACACAGTAACGACGTATATATACGTCGAAGCTTTGAAGGTAAACTATGGGTCGAAAAACCCAATTTTCCATTAAAATATCGAAATGCGAAACGCTGAAATTCCTGACATGTTGTGCATCGATTTCTGTAAAAAAAAAAACCCATTGTTACCAATATCTACAATTTTATTAAAAGCACTTTAGTTGAGTGTAGACTCACTAAAAACTGCAAAAATGTGTTTCTCATTCTTTTTTCCTAAGTCAAAAAGCAGAAAATTGGTCATTTTTAATCAGCGGTAGTGGTCGAAGCATTTGACTGGGCGCTGCCATCTTGTATTAGTTGGAAAGCTGGAATTCCCTTCAATCTAGGCCTCTCAACTTATTTTCTCGATGGCCGTTTGGCATTGGCCAATCAGGCGAATTGTAGTAGGCCGTTTCTGGCCATTTCAAGCTAACTTTCCAAAGCATTTTAAAATCGCGTTCCGTTATTGGCTGGTTGGTACCACGTGACCGATTTGACTGATCTCATTGGCTGATGCGCGATTTCAACGTGGATGCCGCCGATCGCTTCGGATTTCACGTGAGCGCTTGAGAGCACTTGTGTTTAGTTCGTCATTACAAATCACAAGAAAGATGATGTTTCACAGCATTAAAAAATTAAATCATTAGCCACGATGCAAAACTAAAATGGAAATGGAGCGTATAAACCTTCACACTATTGCTTATCAGGTGGGAACAAGTTCGAACAACGATTTTTAGCCTAACGCCGACTTTTGGACGCGTTTTGTCAACACGGAGATTTTCGATTTCATTTGGCTACTGCCCGTAATTTAAAAAACAAAAAAAAAAACGGTTCTCCGACACTATTAACCCCTTCACTGCCAGCCCTCTTCCAAACAATGCAGGCTGCAGGGCCAGGTAGTGCAGTGAAGCCTGCTGCATGCACATTGTTGCAGAACAGTGCCACAGCAAGAAGTGCTAATTCAGCACATATTATGTCAAACCAGACTAAATGATGGCACAAACTCAGGGCCATGCTAGAAATTTTAGTCGGGGGGGGGGAGGGGTGGCTAATAAATCCCCACCTCCTTCGATTCACTTGTTAGCACTCTGGAACTACAGTCCAAAAAACTAAAACAAAATGATACAAAAACTCAACTTGGTTTTATGCCCTTCATCAGTGTTTCTTGGGGGAAGGGGCACTTAATCCCCCCCCCCCCCAAGAAAATGTGAAGTAGGGCGAAACAAAGCTTACCTAATTTGAATTTTTTTTTTATCACTTATGATTTAATTTATTGGACGTTACTTCCATGACACTAGGCTAAATTTCCAAGGCATATTCTAAACAGTGAACCGGGGGAAGGGGGGGGGGGATTTGCCAGTTTGCTTCCCCCACCCCAAAAATTTCCTATCTACGGCCCTACTCAAACTGAACTGTCAGCTACCCTTGAAGTTGCAAAAAAACATACCGCAGGCCTTAGCCTACGTACAATTGTAATACTTTCAGACTGTACGTCTAATCATTCTTGCAAAATAGGCCTATGCCTATATAAACACTTCAATAAAAAGAGAACATATTTCCTACCTTTATTTGGTATGCCACTCCTTGAAATGTTCAGCTGAACAAAGCCCAGGTTCATCTACACAAGCTGGACATATCTTTATTGTATCCTTTCCTACGTTATTTTGCAGACACACTCTGCATCTTTTCTGTGGACGGGGTTTGTTTGCAGTGGGTGGGATGGGAACTAGCCCATGTGTCACTCCTTTTACTGGTTGGTATTCTGGAGATTTCATCAGTTTTAGAGCAGTATAGCCAGGACTGTATTTTATCAACAGTTGTTCAGTGCACTGAAGAAGAAAGTCTAAGAAAGGCATGTCACCTCCTTTTGCGTTTTCGTACATCACTTTGGCATTCAACATCATGCATGATGAAAAGTGAATGCCAATATTCTTGAACCACGCAAGCGTCTTTCGGCATGGATCATATGGTTCAAGAGATTGGTCACACACATCGACAGACCCCATAAGTTGGTTATATTTATCTATGTGCTCAGGTCGTTTGAAATACACTTGTTTTCCACCAACAACATAGCAGGATTTGTCCACAAAGCCACTGGCATATTTTGTTGTTAGCACATAAACGTCTTTCTTATCTGCCCATTTCACAACTAACACATTAGATTTTCTTACAAAACATGTCTAATGTTTTTGTAATTTGTGTTTCTGTACTTTATCTGGAATTCCCCTTTTTGGGTTGATTGTTCCTGTAACCAGCGTTTTGTTTTCTAACAAAAATTCTGCAAGACGGAGAGAATTGTACCAATTGTCAAGTATTACTTGGCGTCCTTGTCCTAACAAATCTCTGGCTAAAAATACTACAATTTTTTCTGAAACTGATAAATTGGCACTGTTTGCAAACTGAGAAATATTGAACTTATCCTTGCCTATGTATACTTGAAAGTTCCAAGTGTAGCCTCTGAATTCTGCTGCACTAGGGCACAAGCAAAAAAGTTTGACCCCAAACCGAGCACGTTTTGTTTTGATGAATTGTCTAAACATAAGCCTCCCTTTCCAAAGCACAAGTGCCTCATCAACAGCGAAATTCATTCCTGGATCTACTAAGTTCATGCACGATTCACGCAAATATGCCAAATATGGTTCGAGTCTTGTGAGAGGAACATTTTTCCGTACATGATCAGGATCGGAAAATCTGAGAAACTTTTGAATACTTTCAAACCTGTTTCGGCTCATCACTGAATTTACAAAACATGGTGGCCATCTACAAATTAAACTCTGACCAATATTGGGCAATTCTTGGTAAATGTGTTACTCCCATCAAAAATACAAGAACAAAATAAACGTATATTTCTTCAAACTTTACCTGACGCCACTTCAAGCCGTGAAAACAAAACTTATTTTCCGGGTGTTCAATGAAAAATTGGGCAGCACGTTTGTTTGTCCAAATATACAACTGTTCTACAACGAATTTACTAAAAAACATTTCAAAACAATAGGCTGCTTCCTTCCATAATTCAGTCTCCACTGTAGGATGAATATCATAATCGGACGAAAAACTTGGCAAAGGGTCGGGACGTTTGTCTTTGAACGGATCGGCAACGTAATGCCAATCGGGAGCCGGCGAACGCACGTCATCGGAATCTGATTCTAATTCGCTTCCCGTCGAAAAATTATCACTATCAGAGTCGTTTGAATCCTCACTATTACTTGGGTTATAGTCTTCATCACTCGAATTATCGATATCCATTGTTATTTAGCACTATAATTTGCTGTATATAGCAAGGCCGCTCGATTTCTAGCACAAGTTGTCAAACGAAGCTACGGCGGCCGCTGTTGTTGTTTACAAACAAGCTGAAAAAAAAAAAGAATTTTTCGATTGGGTTTCAGCGATCACATGACGCATGACATCATTGGTTTGGTCGTCAGAAAACCCGTACTGATGTGCTAAACGAACTACAAGTTTTGATTGCTGCTTTGTCGCAGGCCAAGAGCAAGAATTCGTAGTTGATTTGTGTGTTGAATTGGACATACGCATGCACGTCCTGGCCTGCTGCAATGTGATTGTTATGACGTACGCATGATGTACGTCACTGGCGTTGAAGGGGTTTAAGCCATTTGTCCGATTTTTTCTGTGCATTTTAATGAATATCTGTTGCGTGCATGTAATAAGTTTGAAATAATTGTGTCCAATAATTTTCGCAAGAATAAATATTTCGTTAGTGCCTCACTCCACGGGTAACAACGTAAGACGAATGAAATAAAAAGCCTTTGACCCTCATGATTTTTGGGGACCCGCCCGCGCCCGAGAACCGAACAATTTTTTTTTCCGGGCCTAAAAATTAAAATTAAATAAATACAGTTTTATTCACACTTGGTTTTGGTCCGTCTGGGTTGCTGGCTGTCATCTGCCTCCTTTGAAATTTTTTTCACAAATGGCTGGCCAGCTGGAATTGAGCTGCTTATAAAAGGATTCGTAGCTGGCACGGGGCCAAAACGAATCTTAGAAAGAATTTTTTTCAAAGTCCCATGGTGATGCTAAAATCTAAACTAGTGTAGTTAGATATGTGGTGTAAAAGGAAAAGTTGCTCAGAATCACTTACAGAGTCCAGAAATACAATTTTAAAAACTTTGAATTTTGCATTTTTTGGCTAAGTCCTACACGGATCATTCATGTTTTTTCAACGTCCCATGGTAATTTCAAAATCTAAACTAGTGTAGTTAGACGTGTGGTGATAAAGGAAAAGTTGCTCAGAATCACAGAGTCCAGAAATACAATTTTTTTATTTTGAATTTGCATTTTTTGGCTAAGTCCATTTAATGAATAAGGAGTATAGTATGTACATACAACATAATTTTCGTAAACTTAAGACCTTATAACATTAGTAAAATATAAAGCAGTTGGTAAAATTGTAAATTATATTTATTTTATTTGAGATTAATTTTACATATCTTGCTATAGTACTTTTTTAGTGCAGTGGTCCTGGTTGCCACTGCATTACACATTACAGAGATGTTATTAAACAAACCCAAGTTTTGGCGTTATTAAATTAAGGACTTTAATTATGGACTCTTTTTATGGATGAATTAGGGCCCTCTTTATTCACAAGATGATTTGGAGGCTGATCTTAATGTGCTTTCAATTCAACAGTAAAATTCTTCCTCCAAAAGCGTACCTGCCAAACAGGACTGCTAACAGAACCTTACATTCTCTTAAGCTTTCGAACTTTAATGCACAGGAGTTGTTCAGCAAGCTTGACGAACTCAAACTCCATATTGCCACGATAAAACCAGATGTGATCTGTGTCAATGAGACACACTTTACTAACAGACTGGCTAACTGCACCCTCTCATTGGGCTTCCCGTCTACACTGTATCGTTGCGACAAGGAAACTAATCACCATGGCGGTGTCGCCATCTATATTAAATCTGACATACCCTCGACTCTCTTCGGTTCTTTTACTGACCTCATGGAGAGTGGGAATTTATTCAGTGTCAGCTAAATATCGCTAAGAATAGTCAGTTGTACGTTGGCTGTTGTTACCAGATCCTAAAATAAGTGTGCTCTGCAGCTGGCCGGCTCTACTTTCTTCTCTCATCCATTTTAAGGGTCGCTAAATGATCCTCACCGGGGACTACAATTTCCCTACCATTAACTGGACCACGCTTCTTACTTCCCAATCGGAAAATAGTGCTGCCTTTGAATTTCTGGAACTTCTGCAAGATCGTGACCTCCTCCCACATGTTGTGAAGCCCACCTGACACAGAACTGGTCAAAAATCTAGTTTACTTGATTTTGTTATCACCAATACTGACTTTACTGTTTCCTCCATTACCCACTATCCTCCCCTGGGGATGATCGACCATGACGTTCTCTCTTAAGATCTCGAAATTGTTTTTCACATTAATCTTCCTGGTGGTCCCCGTCCCAATTATAGGAAAGCTGACTACACGTTAATTAATGAATGATACTTTTTCCTGTATTGACTGGCCTGCTGAACTTGGAGGGTGGGACGTGGACACCCAACTTGAAATTTTAGAGGTTTTCATTCTTGATGTCATTAAGAACTTCATTCCTATGTGTGCCCCATCTACCGAAAGTGCTCCGCCCTGGATGGACCAAAACATCAGGACCTTGATTAGGCAGAAAAAACGTGCCTACAATCGCCTGCGTGATCTCCCCTCTTCTTCTAATATGGTCCTGTTTAAAGCTGCTCGGAGTGCTGCCGTTTCTGGGCTTCACTCCGCCCATCGCGGTTACGAGGAATCCCTCATCCTTAAAGCCAAATCAGGGCTTAAGTCCCTTTTTGCTTATGTTAATCGTAATAGAAAGACTGCCCCCACTACCTGTCTGAAGAAAAACGACGGTCCTACTTTGCTTGATGACCGTGATATTGCGGTCGAATTTGGCTCTCACTTTGCCTCGTCTTATCTGCCCCACCCCCCAGCTATCCAATTGATGCTGCTTTCCTTCCTGCTCCTTTACTGCGCTCAGATGTGGAAAATGCCTTCATTGCTTTAAGGGAGGATTCTTCCAGCGGGCCTGATGGCATTTCCCATCTTTTTCTTAAATCTTGTGCAAATTCTCTTGCTACCCCCTTCTTCTTGGTTTTTCAAAGTTCCTTTTCCTCACGTACCTAACCTACCCGTTGGAAAGATGCAAATCCCATGTTGAGATCTTGCCAGGATCCTGTTTAAGATCTTGCAGGATCCTACCGTAAAATCTTACTAAGATCTTGTAAGATCTGAGTTAAAGATCCTGCAGGATCTTGTACAAGATCTTGTAAGATCTTCTGCAAGATCCTGTAGGATCTTTGCCTCAGATCTTACAAGATCTTAGTAAGATTTTACGGTAGGATCTTGTAAGATCTTGTGCAAGATCCTGTAGGATCTTTGCCTCAGATCTTACAAGATCTTAGTAAGATTTTACGGTAGGATCCTGTAAAATCTTGTGCAAGTTCTTACTGGTTCTTGCAAGATCCTGCACGTTTATTGCAGGATCTTACCAGATCCTACAGCCTAATTTATGGGTCTTGTAGGAACCTACCAGATCTTTTAAGATCCTAAAAGATCAAATATGCTGTAGGATTCAACCAGATCCTACAGGATTACGGCAGGATCCTGTAAGATCTTAAGGGTTCCTGCAAGATCCTGCCAGTATATTGCAGGATCTTATCAGGTCATAAAGCCTAGTTTATGGGTTCTTGCAATCCTATAGGATTATGGTAGGGTCTTGTAAGATCTTATCATATCTTGTAGGATCCTGCAAGAACATATCAAATATCCTGTAAGGATATTACCAGATCCTACAGAATATTTGATAGGTTCTTGCTGGACCTTACAGGGTTATGGCAGGCTCTTGCAGCATCTTACCACATTCTGTGTCCTAGTTTACGGCTTCTTGGAAGATCGTATGGGATTCAACTCATGTTGAAAATGGTTATAGCAGTTTTTCGTAGTCTTTTAGCCTTAACCCTTATTGTGGCATTACAACTCTCCAATTTGAATACATTTTCACTTACTTTTAAAACTGAAAATTGGTTTTGCAATTATAAATACTATGGTGCAAAACGTTCGTTACTATTACTATTCCTGAGACACGAAAATTTTATTTTCATGGTTGTTACTGCAGTCGCCATTTTGGTGAGTAGCGATCAAAACTAACGCCAGTTGCCATTTGGCAAGTGGTGACCGCCGACCAACACTGGTGAAGATTAGGCTTATATGTAAGACTACATATTGCAGTGTTAAAACATTTAATGTATAAGCACGTGTTGCAAGCTTCAGCAATGTCAGTCCAGTCACCGAATAGCGAGGAAAATTCAACAGATGATGACTTCAGTTTATGGGCTAGTCGCCTAAATGGCGACTGCTGTAACAAATCCCTAAGCTCAAACTATCGTAGGCTATCTCTGGAAGTATACCACACAGAATCAAACGGTTTGTAGTATTCCATTCAGAATTTAAGGGATAACCAATTAATATTTCAGTAGTCTACAGACACCACTACCTGTTCCAAACTGGAGAGCAGAACAACACAACAAATGAGGACACCTGAAATAGCACCAAAACTGATACAACCTTTTCTCACTTGAGTAGATTCCCGGAAGTATCAAACTAATTTTTATATATCCTGGCCACGTGGCGACTGACTATTTATTTATTTTTGTGAAGGTTTACGTGTGAGCGCCTTAAATTATTGAAGGTAAAAATGGTTTAATTTGTTCACTAAAATACCACCACAAAGTTGTTTATATACATATTTTCTTAAAGAATTGGTGTCGCCTTAGCAGATTAAAAAATTTTTTTTTGGACAGCCCCTTAATTTTTTATAAAACTGATGGCATTGTTGATGGAAGTTTATAGTTTCCGCGAGTTGACAACCACATAGTCGATAATAAGGTTAGGGCTGCAGTAAACTCATTTTTTTCTAAATCGATGGCCGACGGCAGACACAGAACCAACAGTGGCACACCTTGCAAAATCTTGCTTCTATTTCATTAATAAGCTTACTAATCTTGCAGAAAGAAAGCCGTAATTGTCGCAGAAAGCTATAAATGTCTCTGGCGTGGGGCCCGACGCAACACTGAAATAGGGTACGCAGTTTCAGTGGCTTTCCATCGTACAGCACACAATTTCAAAAATGCAATACTAGCACTTCAACTTACACAGTATTGGAGAATTTTCAACAGTTTTGAAGAAGTTGTTTATGTCACTTCATACTGTCTTCATCAGGCTATCAGAAACGCGGTTTTTTCTGGTTCACATCTAAATTTGTTGATGAAGACAAAACGAAGTGATGAAAACAACACCAAATCTTTCAAAACTGTCGAAAATTCGCCAATACTGTGTAAGTTTAAGTGTTAGTATGGGTTATTTATTACGGTTTTGTAGTTTCAAGTGTACCGTACTGGCCCGAATATAATACGGTATTTTTTTTCCTAATTTGTTTCATTAAAACTGCATCTTCGTCTTATAGGCTATTCGCGACAAAATCCATTACTCGGCCAAACTTTAGACCGATTCTGAAGTTTGAATATACCATTCGAATAGTTTTTTCAAGAGCTATCCATTGGTGCTAACCAGAAATCAGTAGCTCAAATAATTATTTGAATTATACAGCAAAAACTAAATTTTAACCAAAATTGGGCCTTAATAATTGTTATGGACTCCCACCATAAACAAAAAAAAACCCTGTAAGCTAAAACTTATGATTCTGAATCAGCATTGGCTGAACTATTTTATAATATCAACTATATTGGTAATAGAGGCACTGGCAGAATCTTGGATGCAAGTTGTCTGCCTTATAATCGTCCTAGTTCATTTTGTTGAATTTATGAGCTCAAAAAGGCAATTCGCATTATATTCAAGCCGTCATACCATAGGGCCAGTATGGTAAACACAATCTACACTAAAGCGAAAGATTAAACTTGGCATGTGCTGAAAAGTCACTAATACACTTTTACCAAATGAGTTCAATACAACTGCTTTTCATCTTAGCACCCTTGTATGCATAGTTTCAAAGAAGAAAAAATTATCCATTCCAATATCTTTGCAAATTTTCGACATCCTGGTTTTTCTGTTTTTGAGGGGTTCAGTAGACTCTTTTTCAGGCTACTACATCACCGCTCGCTTCGTCGTGACCGTTCGTCTGCAATTTGAATTCGGCGAGGGGGCCGTAGCCTCTAATACTTGCAGGGACGGTACACCATTTTCTCCGTAGCAACTAAAACTTGCCTGTCTGCAGAAATTGGATGCATGGGTTTGCAGGTCCCTGGACACACATTAATGTTTGAGTTGGGCTTGAGGAGTGTCGCGGTGCCTCTCCTGTTTATTCAGTGCCGAATTTCCTTGAGGTGGACTGCAATGCCATTAGTTTCATCTTCACACCTGGTGTCAGCCATGTGCTGCTTGACACTTGTGCGCACACCTTTTCTTGTTTCTCCGACATAAATGGCATCACAGTCCCCACACAAAACTCAGTAAATGCCTTCACGGGTTTTCTTAACGTCCTTCAGGGCTTCATCTTCTTGCTGTCTGGTTTCACCTATTTTTCTTGCTTTAGCACCAGGAATGGCATGCTTGTTCATCAGGTCGTTCTTTCGGCCCTTAAAAGAGTTCTGGACATACGATACGTCATCATGCAGCAAGAAATCTTAATGGCCTAAGGGACCACTTGATAAAAAAGCATGCCATTCCAGGTACCAAAGCAAGAAAAAAAGGTGAAACCAGAGAGGAAGATGCTGAAGCCCTGAAGCGTGTTAAGAACTTCTGTGAAGACATTCACTGAGTTACGTGTGGGGACTGTGATGCCATTTATGTTGGAGAAACAAGAACTGGTGCATGCACGAGAGTCAAGTAGCACATGGATGTCACCAGGGGTGAAGTTGAAACGAAGTGCATTGCAGCCCGCCAAAAGGAAACTCAGCATTGAATATACTGGGAAGGCACGGCGACGCTCCGTGTAAGTCCAAATTAAACAATGATGTGCATTTGAAGCCAAGATAAAAGGGTACACCGATGAATATCCATGGATCTTCAAATCCAAGCATCTGGTATCTTCTGAGAGGCGATTTTTTAATAAGTTGCTGTGGGAAAAATAATGTACCCGTCCTGCAAGTATCAGAGGCTACAACCTCGCATCGAATTCAACAGCAGACAAATGGTCACAACAAAGAGAGCGGTGATGTTGTAGCCTGAACAAGCAGTCTACTGAACCCCTCCAACACCTGAAAAGCCAGTCTATCAAAAACTTGCAATGATATTGGGTTGAATAAAATTGTTTTCCTTTGAAACTAAGCGTACAATAAACAGATGGACTCAAAACTTTAAATTAAGTGATGTAACATTTTTAGATCACAGATGCTGTTGTTAACTCATTTGAATTTGTTTGGTAGTGACTTTTCAATTTATATCGCATCAAAGTAAAAATCTGTATTAGCATGAGCTGCTCAAGTCACAACATTTAAAACACTTGCTTTTTCAGACAACCTAACCGGTAGCTTGGTTCCATTTTTCAATTTGTTGCGGCACTTTTTTTTAACTGGAATTTTTTAATATTTATTTTTGAATAAATTTACACGTAAGCCTTCTTGCGGATTGAATAGCCTACTAGTCCTACAGGAAAATTCAATCCAAGACAAGCAACATTGGAAGATTACTAACATACACCTACAAAAAAAAATTCAGTAAGAAAAGTGTACAGCCTGCAAGTTTAAAAGCTCAGTTAGGCTACGTATCTGCCCTAGTGGAAATTTAAGCCAAGGATCAACCCTTCCGAATGTTAATCTGGTAGCAGTCACCACTTGGCCAGCAGACTTTACAAAGCACTCGCCATTTCATAATTTCTACTTGCCCCATACGTCTTGTATGATGCAAAGTTTCTCTAATTTATGCATTAACAAAATTACGCAATTTTCTTAAACTTCAGTATTAATGCAGAAAATCCTGTTATATAGCCTTATAAATCTTAGCATAATGCCGCAATCCGTTCGTCTCTAACTTATATGGTTCCAGAGATACCTCTTTTTTAGTGGCATACTCTGTAGCTAGTTGCCGTTTTGGCGAATAAGGCTAAATTCCAAGTCGCCAACTGCTGATTTCCACTCGCCAAATGGCGAGTGGCGACCGACATTGGGGATGATGAATTTAAATCATGATTTAGGCTACACCAAAATGATCTACATTAAGAGAACCAATTCCAATGCACTAGCCCAATTTAAATTTATCAAATTTTATTAGGCCTAAAAAGGAACCAAATATCTTTGGTTCCTGTAACGCGACCGTGCCTAACTTTTTTTCTTCAAATTTCAGCGACCCTAAATGTTTTTTCGTTCATTTTTTCCTTATTCGTATTAAATCATTCGTCCATATTAAAGCGCAAAGGGAAAACAAATGGGACTGCAGGAAAAGGCTGTCAGAAACGCTGGAAAAAAAACTTAACAATTTATATTATTTAGGCCTACTCGTAAGTCGATATCAACCACTGTGGGTTTATGGACACAGTCAGTGTAAAAAAAAAACTTAAAAAATATATATATTCCGACCTACCAACCCTTCCCCCCCCCCACCGATGTTACAGGAACCAAGACCATTTTTTTTAGGCCTTAGCTTTCTAAACTATGTTCATAGGGCCATAAAAGAAAAGATTTACAATTGTTAGCCATTTACCTCTTTCAAAAGGGACAAGTCTCCATACTTTTTATTTTGGTATTTATCTTTTGTAAAGTGACTTTGTTTTTAAGGAGCAAAACATTCAAATCTTAATAAAAATTGGTTTGCTTTACAATAACCCAGTTAGTTTTTTGTGCAAGCTTTATGCTCAACTCTTTTTTTTTGGGACAGATTTGTGGTTTTTCGAAATAACGTGAATACCATTTAGGCACTCGATTTGAAATTAGCATCATTCGAAAGCTCCCGAAAAGACGGTTAAAATAATGTATTGGAATGTCAAAATCGTTCATTTTTTGGTGAAATTATGTGGGAGCAAAATACTTTCCAGTAATAATAGGAATTTAAAATATGTTAAGCAAACGGTTTGGTTAATATATTTTAAATTCCTACCATTACTGGAAATCATACTGGTTTGAAACCATACACACTTAAGCACCAAGGTACTTTTTTTTCCGTTGTCTAAAATAACACAAATAACGTCTTATTACACAATTATTGAAAAGGTGGAACCAAACTATTTTTCAAGCAACTGAATTTGTAGTTTATGGAAATATAAAAAAATAATTGGACACCAGCTTCTCTATGAATTCTTTCATTTATGTGTTTTGAGACACATATTTATATTAGACACGAATATCACAAACTAAATTGGGAACGTTGGAACTAGAAATCTTGTTAAAAGATGCACAGTTTTATCACAAATATCTGTGTACTACCTGGTCTTTGTTAAGTTAGTACCGTTGTATAACGTTTGTCCCATTTACGAAGATGTACGCAGCTAGCATAAACTCGGAGTAAATAAGTTGTTCAAACGAAACAGAAAAACGAACAGAAATCATCGTCGGTCAGGTAGATGCACAAAATTCAGCAAATCCAGCGTAGCTACGGTAAGCGATTTGGCCATGATTGGCAGCTTCTCCGTGCGTTCAAGGTCAAAGACATTCGGCCTAACTGCTGTTTCCTTTTTACTAGTACGCTGCCTTACCACAAAGAACCTTCGTTCACTTATTGAAGTGTTCGTTGTTGATCAGGACAGCTTTAAACAGCTTTCCATATTATGATCACACACAGAAATGCACATCACGATCCTCGTCACAATCACACGCTGTCACATCACGGTGGCATCCATCTTGGGAAAAACTCCGTTGTGATTTGAAAGCAAACGACGCTGCCGTTGGCCAGCTACGGATCACGTGATCGTTATTTGAAGCAATCATCTTAGTTGACACAACAGCTAATAGAATATCACGTGCCGTGCTCCTAGATTACGAATTTTTAAAAAGAATGAGTAATCAAAGAATAAAAAGCATGAATACATGTAGCGTAAGGAAAAAGTAAAAGCAATAACTTAAAACAAACCGCTCTGTTTACGTTTTTAGCAGCAGACCCCTTAGCTTGGGGTTTGGAGAAAGGGGACGGGAGCGAATTTTGTTATAGGCTATGTTGGTTTGTGGAGGGGTCAAGTAAACCATCTTTACTTTCCTAATGTTTTTGTGATTGCTTTTTTTTTCGGTGGGGGTCGGAGGGTTTTAGAGGGGGCCAAACGCAGACACAACTTTGGAGCAAACGGTCAAGAACCTTTTTTCCTTGCATGGCTTGGGGGGGGGGG
>JAHWFP010159173.1:28499-43331 GCA_023313725.1 Lithobius niger | reverse complement strand
AAAAGTCGGCTGGACCTTTTTCTTGATTAAGCTTTTCCGGTGGTTGGTCCTTGGTTTGGGTGTGTGTGTGTGTGGAGTGTGGTTTGGGGGAAGGGGGTGGGTGATTCTAGGCTTTTGCTTGCACCGTTGGGTTCTCTATTCTATTCTATTCCTTGGAGACTTTAATTAGGGACTCTTTTTAGGGGTGAATTTTAATTTCTAAAAACGATTTCCGCTAGTTGAGTTTCAATGTTTATCTTAAGCTGTTTCTTGATTTACGCAGCCCAACCCTAAATTTTGATAAGCTACTGTTTTTTCCCGAGCAGTTATGATTTGTCTTTGCTGCATTTCTAATAAAATTTCAACCATCTCGTTTCTATGTCCGTTGTGGCCGACCAAAGCAGATATATACAAAAGCCTGAGTCTCTTTATCAAGTCATTAGGATCGTCGTAATATTTTTAATCAATTCTGCTCGAATAACCCACTTTTTTTTAACTATTCCCGTCCCATTTTCTTCGATTTCATGTTTTCCCAAATCGGATCTATAATAGACTTGCACTTGGTGCTACGGAATATATTTGGGTTTACAAGTATTTGGGTAGTTGTGATAAATAGCTTTAGTATTTTTTAATATAGCTGCGTAAGCTGCTTTAACTCCCAGTGCGAGGGAGGTTTCTTTCAAATCTTTGAAAACCGGCAAATTCCAAAGCCCACGTATTGTTGCTCCTCAACCACTACGTCATTCTAAAAAATTTTAACCAATTTATTAACGACGGTCAGCTCGCCTTTTTTAGTATCATAATTATTGTAGTCCGAAAACTGGGTCTGTATCCTTGGAATTTTTGAAAAACTTTATCAAGAAATATTTAGCAGTTTCTCCGATATTCTGGCCAGGTAATAAACTATCGAGGGACCGTAGAGTGACTATGTTAGGGAGGGGGGGGGGGGGGGTGAAAATGCGTCTTGCTTGTACCGCGGAATATGTATGGGTGAGTTTAGGACCAGTGCTCGTAGTTGCGTATTCTGTTTTGGTCTCAGGGGGAATTTGCATTATAGGAGCTTGAACAGCTGGAGTTTCAGCGTGACAGAAATCGAGAGGGATTGACAATGTCATCTCACTAGGAGTAATGGCTTGGAAAAAAGACGGTGATAAGTCCAATGCTTCGTAGTCATTCTCGTCACTTTCTTCCTCATTGAAGCCTTTAATCAGGGTGGTTTGCGTGGCTAGAGTGTTTTTAATCGGGATAGTTTGCGTGGCTAGAGTGTTTTGAATCAGCGTAGTTTGCATGGCTGCACGGAGGACCTGTCTCGGTTTCAGGGTGCTTACTACCGGTTTAAAAAATTCTTGTAGCAATTTTTCTTGCTCTCTCTCCCCAAATGTCGATTTAAAATGCTTTTAGTTAACTCTTTTGAGTTTTGCGATTTCATGTTTTGTCTCCGTTCTTTTGTTTAATAGGTAAAAACGAAGGTTTATATCTCCCCTCGTTTAACTTTTTGTTAATCGATAACAACCCATAAGTCTTTTTCCAACAATTTTGACACAACGTTTTAAAGTCCGAAAATTCCATGTCAGGGCAAACGTGGTTTTTGTAAACATGTTTCAAATTTAACTCATCCACGGGGAAAAGGATTAATAAAATTGCATTGTCTCTAACTACTTGTTTAGGAATTCTTGTGTAAGACTGACTGCAAAAAAAACATCGGCATTTGAATGACGCCCTTGAGCGAAGTAATGGTCGATGTTTTTTTGTTTGTCTAATAGACATTCGTCAAAAAGAATAAGGTTTCGAAATTTTGGGTCCAGTTCCTCGGGTGGAATTAAATCTATTTCAGACTCGTGAAAAAATTTGACGTTGCGTCCAATGTTTTCCTCAATTTCAGCAAATAGACTGTAAAGCTTTGTATTTAGCCTGACATAAAGTTTTACTGTAAATAACCTGTCGTAGTCGAGCCATCTTTCGTTACAGATAAAATTAAACAGTAAGTTAGTTTTTCGACAATTTGTGGGACCTGTAATTAAACATCTGATATTCGAGGGTAGAAATGGATGATTGTTAGGTTCTTTTTGTAGGTACAAAAAAGGCATAATTTTTTATATCCATTTTTTTATTTACACGTTTTTTTAATGTTTACAGAGATACCAAATCATAAAGTCTTCATCTGTAAATTTGTCATTGAAAACATCGGATTGGGCCACTCCAAAGCCTACGTTGCACCATAATTTCACGTTGCTGGGAGAATCATTGGTAACGTATACTACAGTAATTTTCCCGGTAACTTCTGTCAATTTAAAGCATTATAAGATGGTAAGTAAAACCATGGCTTGTCAAACAATTTTTCTTAAGTTTCCCTTTGGTTTTGTGCACATCCTCGTACACCCAAGTTCTCAGACAGAGCGTTTTATCGCAGTCGCTAGCTTTTTCGCAAGAGGAGTAACAGGGAGAAGCCATGTGCATAGAATTAGGATAATTAAATGTAGTCAAGGATACGGGTTTCTGATCATTAAACTCGACTTCTAGTTTTTTACAGATATACTTTTTAAGATTTTTCAACAGTTTTTGAGTTTCCGGATCGCAGCGCAAAATCCAACCATTATATTTTAATTTTTCGTCTGAAACAGGAGTCCCCGAACCGTTTAATTCGTTAAACTGTATGGAAGGAGACAAGGAAAACTTTATGTTATCGTTAACCTTTGTACCTTTATCTTTCTTAACTTTCAGCAAGTTTTTTTGTAAGAGATTGGAGAGATTTGTTTGCCAGGATGGTTGAGTAATCTTATGTATATTTCTTTTTCTTTTTTAAATATATTTATTGATAAAAAATGATCGGGGGGGGGGGAAGGAAGATATATATATTTAAAAAAGATGACTGTTCTTAAGTTTGGACAATCATTGAAAAGTACGAGAGGAGAAGGGGTGAAGTGGTGGGGGTCGGCCCAAGGGGACAGCCAGGATTAGGGTACGTGCTAACCCCTGAAAACAACAATTGATATGCAAAGTAAGCATTTAACCAAAGTAGGAGCTGCCATCGACTCTGAAGACGCCGGAAGTTATTCTCAGATCGGAACTCTGCCAACGGACGTTCAAAAACTTAAAACCGATTTGCCTCCTGCCATTACTCTTCTCACCGACGAGTTGGCTTCCGCCATTTCTAGCATTGAAAAAAATATGTTGTACTTAGATGAAGCTGATGGGAATTTTTACGTGAAAAAGAAGCAAATTAAGGACGTAGCTTTACCCTGGTACACTGCTGACGCAGCAACAAAATTGTACGTTGAGAGAAAATGCTTATTACAGGAAGACCAGAAAGAATACTTCAACTCAACACACAAACCGATTAGAAATCTAAGCGAACCTACCTTACCAAACGATGTCGTTACTAAAGTATTCATCGAAAGCAACTGCAGACGAGCAGAAAAATACTTCAATGCCGTGACTAAACCGATTAGAAATCTCAGCGAACCGCTAATCAGTTTCAGCATGAAAAGCACATTGGCTAAAGAAGTCGACTGGTTCGTAAATTCAGTACCTTTTTCAAGCTTCATAAGTACTAGTTCTGGTTTAAATTGTAAAGTAATTTTATACTGCAGCGATCCGAGCATAGAACTCGTTGCTAAGCGTAAAGTAGGAAGGAAAACCTTTTTGACTACTAAAATAAAGGACGAGCAGTCAGCAACTAGCATTTTTGACATTCCTTACAAAATAGAGAAAAAATTTCGGACATCGCGGTACTCATTCTCAAAGGTTTTTAAACAGAAGACATTTATTTCCAGTTAGATTTACACGTAACTTTTTAACTCATTTCATCCTGTCTAAAACAGCTTATTAATTACAGGCCTTAAAAAGGCGCTTAGAAAAAATAGGTAAAAGTGACCGCACCATACCTGGTCAAAGTTTTGTGCACGTAAGTAATTGTATTTAATTCCTGGTCCCAAGTACTTAACCAACGTTAACAAAACTATCGAAATAACAGGGTTCTCCCGAAACGGTTAAATTGGCGAACCAATGACTTCCGTCTCCATCGTGGAAATCTTCCAAGTTTATGATTCCATTTTTGCCAGTAGGCCAAAGTTTTAAAGGAAGCGTGTCTTTATTAAAAGTACCTCTACATTTAGGAATTTTCATCACTCTAGCAAATTCATTTAAGTCAAAGTTTGTTAAAGGTTTATCAAAGTTGATTAAACCCTGGGTGGCCTTAAGTAAAGACCTCTGCCACGGGGCAATTTTTTTTGCTTCATTTTTTCCTTAATTTTTTTTTTCGATCCAGAATCTTCGACTTGCTTTTGATGCCCCACGAGTTCAGCCAGAATTTGTGCATCGTTTTGTGCCTTTTTTACGGCAGATACCAACCCAGCAGTCCCTCCCGCCAACTCTCCAATACCAGCTAAAATCGATCCTAACAATGCCAACAGCAAAAAGCCGTCTTTCTTTATTCGCGATCTTGTTTTGAGCACCATATTGTCTTTTTTATTATTATCATTATTATTTAATAAACAAGTTCGACTTTGCCTCTGTCCAACTTTAGATTCATTTTCCTGTCGCCAATGAGCAGGGCTTGACAAGTAGTGTTAACTGGCACTGCTGCTCTAAACTTCAGTTTGACTTGTACGTCCACGATTCCAAATTCAAGCTGACTGAAGCGGATAGTTTGGAGCAATCCAACACCACGAGAGGATAGGCTTTCTTGAACTGAGGCAAGTCGAAACTCAAGTTGTTGGTGTCATAGCACAGCTGCCTAAATTGCTGCGCCATTCTATGGAGACCAACATACTTTCCAGTCGCAAAATTTGAGTTCAAACTGAGAAACGAATAATGCTCGGAATTAAGAGTCACATGAGCATCTTGCAGACTGCAGTGGTCGTACACGCCCAGGTTTTTGACTAAAGAGTCCTACCTGTTAGTTTGAAAAGCCAGAACTATCCACCTAGTTTTTTCGACCGCGGATGTAGTCAACACGCGCCAAGTGAAGCTGATATTTTGAGGGAGCTCACAGCTACTGTAATGCCAGTGCCTAAATCCTAAATCCACGGTCCCGCTGTGGTCGATGACATTGTAGAATTTTAAGTTTTTGTTCATCCAAAGCCACGACGTGGGGTACGAGCCAACTGATGCTATTCAAAACGACTTTGCCATTGGCCGCGGCGGCTGCTTTGAAGATGGCATTCGTGTCGCTTGCTTGCATAAGTGTGAGCTCGTGTTTAGTTCCGTAGATTAGCTTATCGTAATTTTCGAAAAATCCCATGACGTATTTCAAGGGATGGCGAAGTAAAGCTTCCCTTGGATGTTGTTAACACAATGATGGACGTTTGTCGCTGTTTGAACCGCAAGTTGTTGGTTAGTTCGGCATCCACGGAAGCCACGCTGTCAAGTGCTTAGCACTGGCCAAGCAGAGCTGGTTGCTCCGCCTTGCCGTAAGTGAGCAGCCCCTTCATCAGAGTACCGAACCCCAGATAATTTAACTCGTCAAGTTTTTTATCACCTAGATGGTATTTGATATTTGAAAACAGGAGCATGGGAGCATTAAGACTAGCTACGTCAGCGTCTGCGTAAGCCGAGTCATCGTCCTTCAGCAACCTCCTTTTAATCGGGAGGTAACTGTTGGCAACGTGCATAAATAAATCTTGGTTTTTTCAACGTTTATGTGGATTTCTCAAATTACGTTGTTGAGATTGGTGCCAACAAAAGGATTGTATTAGTGGTACGTGTAAGACTCGACCGATGAATCGTACACTAAAGGTTTGTTGATTTGTAGGTAATCTTCTAATACGCTTATTTTCTAGGTGGTGTTATGAATTTGATGAAAGCTTTATTTCTAGGCGTCAAACTGTTTTTTTTTTTATTATTAGTTTAAATTAAGAGAGAGACCTTTCCCTTTTTTTCCAAACACAAGCATTTTTATCCTTTTTAAAAATGTAACTCATATATCTCAAATGTAGACACCCGTTAGTGTCTCACCATGCAAATCTAACGGCTCGTTGGTCTGCGAAGTGAGCCAAACTTTTAAATTTCTGATTAATTTGGTAGTAACCAGGAGGTAAATTAAATTATGAGGGGACTACATGATTTTGAAACCGGGAGGTGAATTGGGATAAAAGTAGTATAAATTGGGCTGGGTGTGGTTGTTTAGGTAAGAATTGCCAATGATATCGACATGCACGAAAATTGTATTGACACTCATAATGTCGACGGTATTTTGTCTTACACAACTTCTAACGTAGTTGCCTAAGTCAAACCCCAAGACTTGAGTCAAATTGTTGTCACCCGAAAAAGATATTCCATGATTCGGATCGGTAATTATCAAGTTGGTTCTAAATGTGTTTAGATTCAGCAGAATCGTAATGGCATCCTTGTTGTGACGATTTGCATCTATCGCTTACTTGAGAAATTTATCCAATCCTCGATTTTGTAAGCACCGGGACTTACTAACACTTTCTGCCAGGAGGCACCAGAATTGGTTGTGTACTGAATTCCGTTATTTATTTAGGTGATGTTGTGTATGCTATTATAAGTGTCTAAATTAAGTAGAGCCAGTTCGTAATTTTTTCCCGAGTCGAAATGGATGGGTGTGTTTAGTTTAATTTTCAAGTCGGAGGCTTTGCCAGTGAGAATAATCGAACAGTAATCCATGCTGTCGATTTTTTAAAGAGATAAACTCGGAATGAAAAAAGATTGTACTACAGTAAAAAAGAGCAACCGTAAAGAAATCAAGATGAAATATTGCGTAAAATGTAAAAGTTCAACTTCTAACCAGTCGAAACCCCCAGTTTCTACAACTTCACGAACCAAACAGACCGATAGAGATAGTGTTTTGCGATGGATGTGGTACAAAAAAAACATACTACATCAAATTGAGGAAGGGTCTCGTGTACAAAATCATATATAACTTGCCCATTTTAATGCCTGGGTATCAATACTGCGGTCCTGGAACTAAGCTGAATAAGTGACTGGCACAAGGAGATCCTGGAATAAATAAACTAGACGAAGCTTTTAAAGAACGTGATATAGCTTACGCCGCTTCCATCATTAAGAAAATCATGAAAACAAAACTCTGGTTCGGAATGGAAAATAACAAAAATGGATCAACTCGTAAAGGAACTTCACAAACCAATGCGGAAAAATTTTCCGAGTTGGAAAGTGATTGTACTGGGCCTAAACGATCTATGGCAGGCTGACTTGGTTGAAATGATACCTTGTCTAACTTAAATAAAAGGTTTAACTACCTGCTGACCTGCATTAATGTCACGTCCAAGTTCACTTGGGCCATTCCTCCTAAATCTAAATCTGGTATAGATGTTACCAAAGCTTTCAAATAGATTCCAACCTCCCCCCTAAAAATTTACAAGTCGATTTAGGTAGTGAGTTCAACAATAAAGATGATGGACGCGTGTATGCACTACTTAGGCACCATAACATCAACATTTACTCTACATACTCTGAAAAGAAACGAGCGTGGTAAAACGTTTCAACAGAACGCTGAAAACTCGAATGTGGAAAAGATTCACCAGGCAGGGGAATAACAAGTGGGTACACATTAACAACGAGTTGGTTTCACATTCCACCACAAAAATGAAACCTAGGGAAGTAACCAGACGTCACGAACCATTGCTGAGACGAACTAGTCCTAAACGACTGCTAAAGAACCCTAAATTTGCTGTAGGAAATAAAGTCAGGATATCTAATGTTAAAATATTTTCGATAAAGGATATTTGCTAAATTTTACCAACGAAGTATTCACGATCCGTGAAGTTCAAAAAACACAACCAGTTACTTATCTTTTGAAGTCGGGTGAAACGTTGCTCGGAGGTTTCTACGAACAGGAAATTACAAAAAAACATAGTTCCAGATTTATTTCTAGTGGAGCAGGTGTTACGTAAAAAGGAAAGAAAGATGGGTAAATGCTTTATTTTGTTAAATGGAAAAGTTACGATTTCAAATACAACAGCTGGACGGACAATATAGATAGTTTAAGCTGAATTCACATTCCCATAGGCAAGAGTACTGACTGCATCGTCGCAGACCCATCTTTTGCCGTCATAAGGACTGAAAGCCAATTTGTTGATGGTGACGATTTTTAGTTCGTGCGCCTCAGAACGAATGTAAGATCCTAGAGTTCTTATGACGCTATTATTAAACAGCACATTCTTGTATGTTTCGTGCACGACTTGTGCTGTTTTCTTAATGCCTTTGCAAGCCATTTGGTTCTTTCCATCCGATTGTAAAATGCTAGACTTTAGACTTTAAAAATACAAACTCTGAAATAGGGCAACCCGCGCTCTCATCTTTCATCTTTCCCAATACTTTTTTGTTGATGTCGGAGTGTAGAAAATGATCTCTGGGGTAGTCCGATGCGTCGAACAACGACGCACCCTCTTCCATAGCTTTGTAAACATCGTCCATTTTCTATCGAATAACACAAACTATCTGTATCCGTGACTAGGAGTTTACATCTCCCCAGTTCATAATATTTTATCATGTGGTCGTAGTGAAACCGGTAGACTAATAACTTGGCAAATTCCAAGACGCTAAACCAACCATGATGGGTTTGTCCAAAATAATGGGTCTACGTAAAAATTACCAAATCCTCGCTTAGAGAAGTGAACCTCATGGTGCGTGGGTGAGATGCGTACTTGATAGCTTTCTCTTTCGTGGTTGCTACCAAGACGTTTCTCTTACGTTTGGTTTCGATTTTCTTCCCAAAAATCGAATTATTCACAGTTTGTAGAGGTTTTTGCGTTTCTCCTTATTGAACTCTATGTAAGGTTTCAGCCAAGGTAGTATTTCAAATTCCTATAGTGCACCACGTACTTTGGCTTTGAGAAAAGGTTGGTGGTTAGCTTGAGGCCTTTGCTGTACGTTAACTGCAAGTCCTCGATTGCCCGACGGCTGAAAGGAGAAAGCATAGACTTTGTGATTTTCATGTGCTCCGGGGCTAACGGAAAATCATTTTTGTGCGATGCATGAAGCCTCTCCGGGTATTCCTAGTCCACTTCTAATATCAGCCCCCGTATCTCATCTCCGTAATTAAAGAGATTTATATCCTCAAGCTTGTCTTCCGGCATACAATCTTACTCTCCAGTCAGTAGATACTCACACATTACACAACCGTACAAGTTGTTGACGTCCAAAAATATGATGTAAGAATTCTTTTTATCAGGTTTTAAGGTAGATGGTATACAGGGCTTTAGCGTATCTTTTAGCTATAAATGAGATACCGCCTTTTATACCTTTTTCCACCATAAGATGCATATCAATGTTAGTGGAGATATACAAAGATCCCGTCCACTTGAGCTCCACGTCCCAAGATATGAAGGATGTTGAAATGTAATGGGAGGGATCCAATCCGTAACTAGCCAAACTTGTCGCCCTAAAGTTTTGGAAGACATTAGCTAAACGCCCAAAGTCTGTCCACAAATACAGGTCGTGGTAATCGCCAAACGTTTTGCATTTGCCTAAATCCTAAATCTTCATCGTGTGTTCGTAAGATTCGGAGCAGATTGCTCCTTTCAACAATGAGGTAAATGCTGACAGATTAGGTTAACACTCCTCCTCAAACATTTCCACGTTTGTCAGGTATTTGTACGGAAAAACACCTTTTTGCCTATGGCCTCGTTCGAATTCCACCGATTCACCTTTGAAAAGCTTGTCCGTAATGCTGAAGCCTCTAAATTCACCGGTGATCTGGTTGTGGTCTCGTACTTTCGTAAATCCATTAAACTTTTCTTGTGGAGGGGTAAATGAACCGTTCTTGTAAGATGGCGCACCGCAGCTGTTTTGTACAGCAAAGACTGCTCCTTGGTTAAACGTTTCCTTGGGAAAACCTTCACGCAGTGTACTTATCTCTACAACTTTTGGGAAAATACTTCACCTAAATGGTCCAAAATCACATAGGCAAAACTGCAAGCTTGGTGTATGTGGTTAACTGTGGTGTATGTATCGTTTCTATCGCAACTTTAGACTAGTTGAAGTGCCGCTTCAAAGGCCACATAGGCTATGTACAACCTTTTCAGTTCGTTTTTGAAATTCTTAAACTGGATAACATCATTGTTGGGCAATGAGGTGTTTTGAAACGGAACTCCCTCGCAAGAAAGAAGGTGGCCGTTTTCATACCTGAAACGATTTTGAAAACTGTGGAGATAATACCTGCAAAAATATTTCAAGTTTCTGTTGGGGTTGAAACTCGCAATGAATTTGTTGAAATCTTTTATCGTCACGTAGTGTCCATCGAGAAGAAGCACGTCAGCGTGATGCTTACTGTTAACTAAGGAACTCGCGCGAGTTACGCAGGGTTCGTCATCCTCGAAACCAAAAACAGATACCGAAATGTTGTTGGCTTTTTCGAATGCCTCGATGTTGGATAAAGAAACGAGGTATTTATCCAACATACCGCCAACTAACTCGTGCGCACGAGGAAGGGAATGTTTCGTATCCCAATCATGTTGCGAAGTTGAAACGGGGTGTATACTAGCGAACACGGACCACATCATCCTTACTACACTCATTGAGCAGTTTATCAGGAGCTAGTTTGAGCTTGTTAGGGAATGCTATGCAACCTTTTCCCGCATAGGGTCTATAGATTCATACGCATAGTTCAGTGCCCATGCATTGCTTGACAACCCATCCACTTCCTTCTATGGCAAACTGACCAATACTATGCTGAAACTTGTTCGACATTTCCAAGAGAACCTCCTTGCTCCCACTCTGACCTGGTTGGAGTTAAATAAGCTTTAATAGTTTCCATATTATCCGTTGCTTTATCGAAGAGAATGCATATTCCAATTTGAACTTCTATGTTTACCATAAGCCGTTGACATTGTTCGAAAAGATTCCAATATTTACCTTGTACCGTTACAACAAAATCAAGGGCTCGTAGTGCATTTCATCCGACGTAAAATGCCGCTTGAAAGTTAAGAAGCAACTGTTGACAGCATAGTGCACGAGGTGAAAGCCGTCTAATTCTAAACTGAACGGTGTCACCTCGAGTTCGGTATCGTCGGCCACTTCCGTCTTGTCTTTCAAATCGTGAATCATGTAGGACAAGGACCAGTCGATTCTGCTATCCTCTATTATAGATATGACTAGAGATCTGACGTTGTTGACAACGAGGTTGAAATTTGCGGGTAATTGAGAAATTATTTCTTTCCTCAACAGAGGTTTCAATTTAGGAAAAGACAATTTACGTCTCTTTTTTTCATACCGTCCAATTTCCCTCGCACGTTGTTTTACAGTCCCTCTACATTTGTGCCATTAATACACAAGCTGATTAGAGTAAGTCACACCGCACGATTTACAGATTACGTTACATTTTCCTTTGTGACGCCTTTCGTGCCTCCATTTATATGTATTGTTCTTGATCGTCTTTTCGCAGTATTGACACAAAAAATCCCATTGTCATACATTGGAAGATCACGTTTTTCTTCATCGGCAGAAAATTAGACGAATTTGAAATCCTTGTATGAACTACATCTTGTTCCGAATTTGGGAAATACTTCCAACAAGCTTGGCAGTAATATATACCCCCAAATTTGATTTTTTTTCCTGGCGTAATTACTTTTCCATCGTATCGGCCGTAGTGTGCCAACAATTCATCGTAGGAAGAAACGAGTCCTCCTCAATCGAGACAAGTAAAGTTTATCACGCAAGGCTTCTGCAAATGATATTCCCACCTCTTCTCGCAATAAAAACTCAACCTTGCATTTCTTGCACTGGAACCTCGAAACCACATCGTACTTGGCAGCCATGGCTGATATAAAGATCTACGGAATTACCCGCGCCTTTTATACCCACCTCTCGGTAAACTAGTCCCAGGCCAACCCATGCGCTAGAAAGTTACACGATCGTATCCCCCTCCATGTAAAAATACCCACACGGATGAACCGAACATCGCAACACTACTGTAAAAAAATCTACAAAAAATACTCAAATAGGAGTAGGGTAAAGGGGCCCATCTACAGGGAGTTTTCGTGATGGGTTGCTCAAAATGAGTTGCTCTGCGTTTTTCTCCCTACTAGTCGGGCTTACCACCGAGTTAAAACTCAACTCGTCAGAATGGACTTACCTATACCGACTGGGTGAAAAGATCAATAATCAGTACTCAATCAGTGGAAGGAGAAATTGCAGCCTAAAGACGAAGAAGAAAATACGCTTGTCTGAAAAGGTTGGGAAAGTGCGGAAGTAGGTCTATGGAAAAGCGTTACGGATCCCGGTTCGAAATAGGTCTTCGAACTGTTCATCGAAATAGCAGTAGAAGCGTTAATCGAACAATTGGAGCTGTCCATACACGAAAAAAAGCTGCTGGCAATAATGTTGGAACTACAATAATTAAAACAATTGGAGCTGTCCAGTCACGAAAAACAGCTTCAGGCAATTATGTTGGAACTGTCCAACATCGACAGCAGAAAAAAAATGAAATTCTTGTTGGATCTTAAAATGCAAGCGCTACAGGTAGGAGAGGAGAAAGGAATCAAACTTCGATTTACGAATGACGACACTCAAGTCCATTTCGTGGAATACGACCCTAAAACGGCTGTGGTTACTTCGTTGTAACTTTCATTTCCGATAGGCTCTGAGCTCTACAAACAATTTGCGAGCATAGACAAACTCATGGCAAAAGTTTTCGAACAAAGTGGAGGAGAAAATCCACAACCAAATTTATTTAATTAATCTCAGTACTTTGGTTGGTTGTGGGAGCCCTCGAAAAAGTGTTATACAGGGTGGCTCAAAAGTCTGGAGAAGCCTACTGCAATTCCAAATCTACTAAGAGAAGAACCACGAAAATGTACATACACATACTGTGGGTCGGGAGACACGTATGATGCTTGTTTAAATGACCTTTGATTGGTTCTTCAAGGTCATCATGATGCTAAAATTTGAACTATACATCGTAGAATAGTGGTGTTAAATAGGAAGTTGTAGAGAACCGTTAGAAAAAGCTAAAGCAAAAAAAAAACAAATGAAAATCGGACCATTAGAGTATGAGTTATCCTTCAAACAAGTCAGTCATAATAGCTTCACTGCATGTCTTCAAGATGTCTAGCAGAGAAGATGCCAAACCAAACGAAAGTATCGCAGCAATACGGGATACAGAAAGAAGTTTTCTTACCTAAGCAGAAACGTGTGGCGCGTTTTCCACAAAACTGGAAAGTGGTTTCCTAAAGCATGCATACATTTAGTTACACCTGGTTGGGGGGGGATTGGAAAGGCATGTCAAGAAGGAAGTGAACATGCAACACTCATTTGGACAAATATCGTCCCTCCTCCAATACATGCTTGACATGACTGATAATAAAACGAATCAATTTAACTAACCCCCTTTGCTTTAAATTAAAAAAAAATTGCCTAAAGCCATTAATTTGTCTTGTATTACATGCTGTTAGTGTAAAAATATTTCAGTCCCGGCAAATAGCTGCATATTGCACATAGAAGCTGCTCACATGTTGTAGTTTACAAATCCGACGGGAGACACTCCCAGAAGTGACGACATATGGCCATGATGACGTCATCAAAATGGTTACCATGCTATGTACTAATTCTCTATTATCTCCGAAACTAATTGATCAATCCTATTGTGCGACATATTGTTGAAAAGATAATTTAATTTGCTAAAAGAAATGCGTGAACAATGTATGCCATAAATCTATTAGTTTTGGTTTAATTCGAAGAAAAAGAAGAATAATATGACTGCTGTGCCATGTACTAATTCTCAATTATTTCCGGAACTAATCGATCAATCTTTTCATGCAACCTATCGTTGGAAAGGTAATTTAATTAGCTAAAAGAAATGCGCGAACAATGTATGCCGTAAATCTATTGGTTTCTGCGTAATTTGAAGGAAAGCACATCATGATGTCCTCAAAATAGCGACCATGCAATATACTAAATTTCGTGTATCTCCGGAACGAATTGATCAATCTTATCTTGCGGCCTATTGTTCGAAAAATAATTTAATCTTCTAAAAAAAATGCCTGAACAATGTACCCCGTAAATATTTTAGTTTTTGTCTAATGTGAAGGAAAACATAATGTGCATGTAATTATTGCTCCTTTATATGTGGCTCCTTTACGGTAAATTATTAGGCTGTGTCGTATAGTTCACAGTGCGTCACTTGAGCAGTGGCCTTCACAGGCACACGGAAGTGTACAGGAAAGTCATTGTTTAATATAACATCTCGCACCTCTCTTATTAACTTGCAAGTATATATAAACTACGTTACTCCAGCAGTTGTCATCCATCCCAGAATATCAATTCAGCCGATTCTTGTCCCCTTAAATGACTGGAATGACAGTTTTGGAGTGGGGATGCCAAGGCATTGTTAAAGAGGTGCTATGCTATACATTGTTGTAGACATGGTGAGTTCATGGTTACAATAAAGGAATTTTACAATACAATTGTTGCTGAATAATACAATATACAATCTTTTGTTCTTTGGAGGGAAGACAAACTGAGAAACAGATCCGGATAGCAAGGCTTTTCGGGAAGTAATGTATGGTCGTCCAGAGTTAACCGACGAGAGACTTAGCATATCTCAGATCTATCCCTACAGAATGTCCCCATCCCCTAACAGTATTTTTGCGGTGGGTCCGTACACTGCTTATTGGTTGGAAATTCGGACATCCATGGAATAGTAAGAAAACAAAAGGAATTTAATAAAATTAGTGTGGCTTGCTCATGGGAACCTTGAACGAGAACAGCAATTAATAACATGTTCAAAATAATACATTTGCCCAACGAACAAAGACATTACAAATTTCGGCCGGTTAAAATAAAAAGGAACGAACACAAAAGTAATGATACACAAGACTCTTCATACGACTGTCCGTAAACAGAAGCAGGACGTTGAAAAGTAACAACTTGAGA